>JAUZSU010173801.1:0-12977 GCA_034780255.1 Parotocinclus maculicauda | reverse complement strand
TGCGCCCAGAGTTGCAGGGTGGGCACCGGCTGGCCCGCGACCCCAAGTGGAATAAGCGGAAAAGATAATGAATGAATGAATGAATTAGATATCAAAAACCTGAGAGTAACTGATGCCTAATTTATTGCTAAATTAAGTAACTCATTTCTAAATGAATATTGGTAGGGCACACATAAGATGTCCCACAATTTGCACAACTGCTGAAAGACACTTAAAAAAGGAGAAAACAGTACAGTAAATGTCAAGTTGAAGGCATTAAAAGCAATAATAGTGTTTTAAAATATATACAAATATATATATATATATATAAATAGATTATTTATGTTATGGAGTCCATTATGTGTCCACACCCCTACTCTTAAATTCTCACTTCTGCCCGCGAAAACACATTTCTCTTTTCAGATTAGTCAAGAGTGCACTCAAAGTACATCATCTGACAATAATACTAAATGCTGTAAATATTGTAGCTTCCGTGATTGACTGCAGGTCAAGACAAGATGTCACTGAACTGTTCAAGTTTAACTAGCCGTCAGGACAAGCATGCGAGGGTGCATTTGACATTACTACCACAAAACGTGAATAAAGGCCCGAGTGAGCTGATCCCTTTGCTTTTTATTTCTGGATGTGTGTACTCACGTTGGAGGGCATGGTGCAGTGTTGCACACATGTTTCTTCTCTTTAGGTTTGCTCTTCTTGTCACAGAAGTGGTTGTAGACCACTGAGTGATCAGCCGGTTTCTTACATACCACCTGCTGAATCTGAAACCCTGCAACAGATACCAAACACATTATAAATCCCCATATAAATTGTTTCCAAGTTTCCAACCTTTTAGGGTAAGCACACAACATGACTTATTCACAATTTGCAAACTGGAAATTGTATGTTAGAGTAAATCAGAGATAATGGCTTATTATGGTGTTCTGTCCTATAAAATGTCACACTAGGAGATATTTTTTTAATAAGAAAAAAAACCCCAAATAAAATAAATAAATAATTATTAATAATAATTTTATATATATATAATACCGAGCAACTCCATATGAATTAACAAGTTTTCCTACTATTGTAAAGACATTTGATGCTTATATTAAATAAATATAGCAAGACTTACACATTACACACTAAATGGCACTATAGAGACACCAGTTGACCATACATATGTTTTTTGATTGTGGGACAAAACAGGAGTGCCCAGAGAAAACAGAAAACACATGTAAACCCCATATAGTCAGAGCTGAGCTGGGACTCAACCCCTGTCTACACATCACTATGCCACCGTGCCATCCTAGCACAATAATTTACAATACAGAGGAAAGCACGTGTTCCATGTGGAGCATTACAATATTCCAAATAGACCGGTATGACTATGCTTTTGAAGACTGAATTCTTATGAGATTACAGTGGCCTGAAGACATGCAAGAATGTGTGTAATACCTTGACTCTGTTCAGGTTGGCACCCTTGCTTTCCAGTCATCAGAGAGAGGAAGATACAATTTCACCATAATTTGACTAATTCAAAGCAAATCATATTTATTTTACATAAAAACTGATATACTTATTTTGCACAAGTAAACTAAATTCCCTGGTTTCTTAATGAAATGTCTGTGACATGCTTTGGTTAAAATACCACAAGGGTCAGCACCAGAGTGCCATTCCCACCGTATCTAAACAGCAATTTTAGGTTAATCCATTTCTGTCACTTAGCAATTCACAGCCTTGTGCAATAAGTCTAAAATCATTCCCTTCAATTTTGAATGTTATCATGAGATTATCATAAGATTCTAACTTAACTTCAAGAAATGGTACACATTAAAAAACAAACAATGTCTTGTTTTTTCGTTTAGTTTTTTGTTCTTTAATTTTCAATGCTACTTCACTATATTCATAAAATAGTAATTATTAGCAAAATATTTAGGATATGTAAAATATATAAAAATATAAAACATATATAAAAATTAAGGGATATTTCAAAATAAATATACCCTAATGAAATATCACCATAGTATAGTGTAGTATATGGTTTATAACTGGTTTAGCACAAGTTTGTCTGCAATGCTGTCATTAAAATAAATTGTATCCACTCAGCTCGTCTGTTGTCTGAGGTCGGTTGTATTGCTCTAAAGTATTGCTCTAAAGAGCCAAAATATGATGTATGAAACAGAGTCAGGTCTGTATGGCCTATTGAATTCTGCATCTCTGGATCTAGGCAGCTCACAAGTACTGACTGGGTTGTCTGATTTTACAGACTGGAGTCTTCAGTGAACTTACAACAACCTTGATGTTTCAGTTTTTAAACATGCATTTAATTTCCTGGATTATATTAGAGTAGAATGTCTTCACAACATCATCTTTACCTTTAAAATGTGGTTCTATGTCCTGTCATATGGCGTTGCAAATCTTTGGTCAAAATTTTCTACCATTAGGTTATGAAGTCTCAAAGCTTTGTGCTCTGTGCTAGGGTCCAAACAACCCAGCCATAGTGATGACAGGTGTCTTCCTGTTATCCAGTGTAATTTTTATAACATTTGTTTTTAAAGCCTTTAGTTGACAACTAAATTAGCTAAAGAATCTAAAGAGGAACCATCAGGTAAAAGTCAACATTAAGGTCACAGGTACTGTAAAAGATGATCAATAGTACGACCACACAAAAGAAAATTTGTAATAAAAATGTGTGTTTCTACCTCCAGCACAGGTGACAGAACAGCGGCTCCATGATGTGTAATGCCATGTGTACATGCTTTGAGTATCTTTGCTTACAGGCGGATTAAAGCGGTAATGGATACCAGGGTTTTCCTCTCTCACCAACACCTAACACACAAATGCAGAGTCACCTGATTTGCATCCCTTTGATTTTCACCTAAACGGTACAGTTTTCACCACACACATGTACCATTTTCATTTATGTCTATACTTTCTTAAATATCCTGGCACTACACAAGCCATTTTTTATTCTGTATATGTAGGCCTATCCAAACAAACCATTAACATGTTTAAAATCAGCCACAACAGTGTGCACTGTTACTTAATCAATTGTGTCTGAATGTTGATCCTACGGTTAAAAGAGCTAGTGAGAAGATATGACTACAGTTTAAAATAATTAACTCTATACATAAAAACTACAGGTTTGTTACATTTGAGGCATTTTGATGATTAAGACTTTTTAAATTATCTTTAATAGTTTAATCTAAATGCTCTAAACTTATATATCTCATATTCACAACCGAAACAGAGTGACTTTAATAAGATGTTATACACAAGCAGGCATAATTTACAAACACTGTTTTGCATGCTTGTGTACTTTTGTATATGTAGCACTGAAGCAATGCAAGTGGAATTCACTATGTGAGATTTACATCAAACAGCCTTAAACATTGTGGCATTGTACACTGACCAGTGAACAGTGGTTCAGACGACTAATTAGAATATTGTGGGTTTAAATACTACACTGATCACAAAAAGTAGGGGATATTTGAAAATGAAACAAAGTGTTGCACTCTTATCCAGTTTGACATGCTTCTGTTTATGCCCATGATTATGTCACTTGCTACTTAATTACGATAATTGACTTCATTTGCATCTCATTTGCATAATTGAACAACTTTAACTTTTCATGTCCTTTTCTGATGATCTTCTTTAATGAAATCGAATCAAATTCTTTTAAAATCAATTCCTTTTAAATTCTTTTAAATCACTTTTTTTAATTGCTTCATAGTCATTTCAAAATATCCTCTTATTTTTGTGAGACGTGTAGCTTCTTGAAGCTGCAACTGTCAGGACTGCATAATAATCCGATAAAAATTGGATTCCTGTTATCTGATTATTCAAGTAGTCATACAAACAACATACTCCAAAATAGAAATATTGATTATATTATACAGTAATCGACTCTCTCAGTGCATGTGTTTTCATTCATATTTGAACACAAGTGTAATAATTTCCTATTCTAAGAAATTTTCTAGAAATGTTTTTATAAAATTGCTAGATATTTCCCTCAAAAGATCTGGCAACCCTTGATTTAAATGCAGCACCAGTGGTACAGCTTCCAAACTATTAGAGAAACCCTGAAATGTAGTATATGTTCAAGGAAATTAATTTTATTCATATTTTTATGTCTTTTTATTTGAAGTTTACATCACATCTGAGAGATAACTGGCCGGTTGCAAAATATAAATCTGATTATTGCCTGAGTCATGTTATCCCAGAGGTCTGATTACCCATTTCATGTACTTGTTATTCAGATTACCAATGAAATCTGATTTTCGGCAATTATTAAGTGCATGCAAACACACTAACGCTGAATCAAGATGCCTTCTAAATGATTTAATGTAAATATGAACATCATAAAAATGTAATAAACCATAAGGGTAATTACCATGACAATAAGAGTCATATTGGTGGGACCCAGGGCCTCAAGGGTCTCAGGGCGATCAGCAGGTCTGCGGTAATGGAAGGTCGTCCCTGCAATGTCAAACCGACGTGGGGTGTCGATGGTCAGCTTTCCGTTGATGAAATACTGATCACTTTTGCTTTTTAAAACTGAACAAAAAGACTTCATTTTCAATATAAAAGAAAAACGCCCTTGCATAAAAAAGACACTTTAAAATACAGTGTAATGCAAATTTCAAAATAGCAAAGGATGTTAAAATTAGCCACAGAACAAAATTCTGCAATAATGGTTTGCTTGACAATGTAGATTTATCCATATAGCTAATACACTCCAAATATATTTTTTAAATAAAAGTGTTTCCATATTGAATATTGCAAAATCTGTTCTGGGGACCTATAAGGCCATCCCAGTGCTGTGCAATTTGAACATTTGCCTGTCTAATTTTTCAGTGACATCTTAATTCCTTGAAAAACTGCAGACATTCTGTTAGCCACATATTTTATGAGGTTGTAAATGTTGCCTCAGCATAAAATACAAACACAAATGTTACTATAGTATGTGAGCAGCATTCTAAGAACATTCTAAGGTCAGCAAGCTCCTCTTTAATCTTATGCCTTCAGAACCACTGCGGGAATGTTGCATTTGTTGTTGCAGCCTAATCTTACAAACACATTTTTTATATTTTATTATACATGGAAATATTATGGACTGTTTGTCCAAGAACAATTAAATAATAAAACTATTTTTCTCACCCAAATAATTGAGAGACACATTGAGTTCCTGAATATGTATGAACACAGATCCTTTGGGTATCCGGATCACCTCTTCATAACCTGAGAATACACACACATGCATGCACATAAGTATTGGTTTATTCATGGATATGCAGTGAAATAATGTGGTATGGTGTTCTCTGCAGCAGGCCTGTTCTGGGATAAGCATTAAGTGGAGGTTTGAGATTCCTGTTGAATTTCTGGGCAGCGTCTCCACAGCTGAGCACTAAGCTGTCAGTCAGTACTGGCCAGATCTCCACCACAGGCCTGCAAATAACTCCATCTCCCAAAACCAGAGCGGCAAAGAGCAGAAAGGAAGAAATTAATAATTCAGTCTGATTTGGGCTGCAATGGAAAGCTGAGTGTGACATGTAAATAATTTTGTGGATTTTGGGAAAGAAATGGTGGCGGTTATAATGTTATAAGAATAAATAATGCCAATATTCAAGAAACCATGTGGGTTTATACACTTGAAGAAAAAAACATTCACACAGGCATTTTTATGATACATGGGAACATACCAGTAACTGTTCATGCAGGCTATGACTCAAAGCAGTACATAATATCTGCAAAACCATGAATTGCCCAGTATATAATGTATTTTTGTGCTTTTCGTACTACATCTCATTCATTTAATTGAACTGTCACTGCAAATGTGAGCATGCAGAGGAAATTCATTTTAAAGGCAGCACACGTAAATGACACAACGCTGGATCATTACAGGTAACAATAAACTAATACAATTGAAGAATGTATGTTTGAATTAGGCTAAAGAAAACATATGCAAAAACAAAAAGCGAGAAAATAGAAAGTATAGAGACCAAGAAATAACCAGAATACATTCTGCAGTAAGATCTACACTGGTACTGCGGTCCTGGGCGTCACCTTCTGGGGCTTCCAAGTGCCCAGAATAAACAGTTCCATATGTGAGCTGCCAACACCACCTGGCTCACCTACAACTGAACTACCACTAAACCTAAACACTAGAAAATGCACCACTCCCTGTTACAGTCTTATAGTTGTTTGGTTAAATAAATGCTTTTTTGTAGAACTATTTCTATTCGAAAAGTCACGTAAAACATAAAAACTTCATTTCCTGTTACAAAGTATTCTTGGAGAACGCATGAGACTTTAACAGGTTTTAAATGGAATTCTTTTGTCGTGGCAGTCTATATAAAACCATGGTTTTATGCTTTCCCCTTGAGGGTTAACCAGAAAAATCTTAAATGCCAGCTGAAACCTTGTCAAAAAAATAGGTGTATTAAAAAACAGAAACGGTTTTCCATTGTACTACAATTTACTATTTCACAATGACTAAGCATTTGGTTAAATTTAAATTTGAACATTAAACTCTGTTTTATGCTAGCTTTGTAAATGCAATTCAGATGGCAAAGTAGTTACAAATTATACATAACCGAATTAAACAGTACACTGCCTACATGCTGCATTTCATTCTCAAAAAACTGGGCTGCAATAAAGAAACTAAAGTGGCATCCAACTTGAACAACGTATATAAATACAAAATAATGATACATTTAACAATTATAATTTTTTTTTGTTTCAAATAAAGTGCCATTTTATAAGATACAATATCCTTTATTGCCACTGTACAGGTACAAAAGAATAGAAATACAAGAAATACACAACAAAAAGTACACATTACAATACAAAAATCATACAACTACCCGAGTCTTAATTAAGTTTGATATTGTAGATATAGCATGGAATGGGATGGAAACGCAAATAAATTAATTAAGAAAAACTTATAACAAATAAACAAATGCAACAGGGTACTGTGTAAAAGTATTGTAAACCCCGTGAGAGCGAATTGTAAATGTGAGAGCGAATGATAAATATGTAACATCCATGGTTACCAAAAAAAGAGCCGACCGCAAGTTTAGACTTACTTTTACTAAACCAGTAACTTCCACAGAGCCACAGTATACATACAGAACAACTCTTCGTCTCTGGCATCACTACACAAAAACTCCAGAGTTTCTACCCTCTACTGCCACCTACAGGTCTTTGCCTAACATTTCCATTTACTATAAAAAAGAAGCCACAAGTCGCCACTTGGCCACTGCAAAAGCGAATCAGCGATTTATGAAAAGATTTTTGGGATCCCCGGGAGAATTTATGCTTTTATCAAAGTTCAGGAAATTCGAAAAGTTGTGTTGACAAGAGCAAAACCAGTGGGAGGTGAAGTGCAGTCCGTCGAGAAAACGCGTCAGATCACACTGGATAAGTTTTTCAAACGTTGACTGGAATTTAGTAAGAACTTACAGAATTATGCTTTGCATGCTGAGTACCTATACATTGTGTTGTAGATCGTTTTAAAAAACTTGTTTGCAAATGTATTTTTCAATGAACAAAGTTCGTAAGCAACAGTAGTTCTTGTTTGTACGTTCGATATACGTGTAAATCGCACAATAAAGGTTTAATAAACATTTAATATGTCACATAGCACGTCCCATCTTGTAACATAGGGCATGTTTGTTTAATCGGACCGGCCAGTTATTAGGACCAAAATGACCGCGTCCCGATGTGGTCCGATTAACCGGAATCGACTGTATATTTGAGACAGGACGCTACTGACTCTGATACGGGCGCAAATCTCCCGTTCAACTACATCCCGGAGGTGCTCTATTGGATTGAGATCTGGTGACTGTCGATGTCATTTATGTACAATGTCATGTTCCAGAAATTAGTTTAAGATGATTTGAGCTTTGTGGCATGGCTTGTGGCTCTACTGTAGTAGATGGGTACACTGTGGTCAAAAATTGATAGACAGGGTCAGTAACAATACTCAGGTAGACTGTGGCATTTACATGATGCTCAATTGGTATTAATAGGTCAGGAATGTGGCAAGAACATCACCCATACCATTACCTCACCTGTAACCTGAACAGCTGACACAAGGCAGGATGGAACCCATTGACGAGTCTGATGGTCCCAGACATGTTGCTGCTTAGGTATGACACCATTTTCCACAAGTATGAGAGTTTATTTGTTCCGACACATAAACAAGCATTTCTGTGCAGCACTATGGTTTCCACTTTAGGTTATTTGAACCTGAGGTTCAGATAAAGTGAAGTACAGGCACAAATGGAGGCTTTTGTCAGAGCTGTCAGAGCATAAGACAAGTGCAGTTCCAGGCAATGGCTTTAAATATCATATGTAATTATAAGCAGGACCAGGACCTCACTATATGGCAAAGACAGAACCATCCAGAAACATCTGTGTTTAAATTAATAGCAGTGGCTGGTTTCAGAACAGTATAGCTGTCTTCCAAGATGCTTTCTCTGAGAAAATTCCCAGGACTGTCCTGGTTGGATGCTGCAAATCCACAAGCTTATGTCCTTTCTGTGTAGACAGGGGTGTATTTATGTCTCTCTGTAAGCACACTAGCCACAAAAGCTTAGGAACCTTTTTCTTTTGTATATGCCCCAATTAGAAGGCAATTTGGCTTTTCTGGCAACTCCAGACACTCTAATTCATGGGATCTAAGAAAAAGTGTTGACTTGCAAAAACGGATAAACGATAGAATTCCGTTCCAAGCAGGAAAATTATCATAAGTGATTTGTTACGATAATGTATCTGTACACAATATTTATAACTTCCATACCCAAGTCTGAGCATAAAATAGGATTACAGAGATGCTGAGTGGCAAAGCATAAGTGGTTGCCTAATCATGGAGGTTGTGAGCCCAAACAAAGATAGACTGGTGCATAGAAGCCGTAGTAGAAGTTAAGACAGAACTTCAGTTAATCAGTAAATGCACAGAAAAGCTCCTGGCTGACAACGTTAGTAAGCCAGGAACAAATAGTGTTTACCTCTATCTATATAAGCGGTTTGATGGAGTGTTCCTAAAAGCCAGTATTTCTCTTAGCTTAGTTAGTATATTTGAACGGAATCTGCTTCACTTAAATACAGCCACAGACAGCCATCATTCACACAAGTACAAGAGAGCAGAATCACTTGTGGAAACTTTAATCTCGAGTGTAACGTCCCATATATTAGTGTTAATATCTTGCTTTTGCAGCTTCTGCTATCAGCAACTTTGGACAGCCAAACTGAAGACCAAAGAAAAAAATATATGGAAGGACTGGCAGATAAGTTTTTTATCCGAGTTTGCAAGGAGTTAAAGCGGAAAATGGAGGTAAATGGAACTGTCCCAGTGCCGTCTAACCTACAGATACAAAAATGGGCGTTATTGCTTAAACATGACACTCGCTTGAATACCAAAATGACCATTGTCTGCAGTTCCCATCAGATTTTATACTTCAAACACTGCTCAATAACCCAAACTAGGAACACATACAGAGACCGGTAACACATTTAAAAGCATAATAAGAATTTAAAGAATAATTTAACTCATGCTCATGCTTTTTGCTATGGTGAAGATAATGGAAGGTTCTAGAACAATTTAACAAACTATCAATTTTCCTTTCAAAATATAGTTAAGTATAAGCCCATCAGAAAAACTAACACACATGTAAAAAATAAATATTTTAAAACACTAATTACGCACAGTAGTAACATATTTATTCTTGGTTGCTATACACAACTGGCTGTAATTGAAGACACTGATTGTAAGGCACAATGCTAATGGTTAATTCTTTAGACAGTGAAGATTAAACTTCCTAAATAATTTTGGGCTGCTGGTGACAAATATCAAATTTGTAGACCTATTTTTTAGATAAATCACATTTACATACATTAGGCCAGACTTTTTTAATTGCTTGTTTCTCGGATGTCCCTACTTAAGAATCTACTGAGGAGTGAGGAAAAAAAATACAAAATCTTTATTTTTCAGCACTTTTCAATTTCTCGAGGACTATGTGGAATCAATACAAGGAAGGAGGAAGAAATAAAAATCTTTTTTTTTTTTTTTAAATGTTTTTAATTTATAATTAAATTAAAGTGAATCCGGACAAAAATTTTAATGTACAGAACAATACCGTTGGCTCTCCACCGGAGGGCGGAAAAAGCAAAAAAAAAATTGTATTTCTTTTACATTTCAACCATTAGTACTGCGGCGGATCCTAATGTATAATGTGTAACACCATGTGTGTCATCAGACCCACTTAACTTGGGCATGTGCCTCAAAAATGTTCCTGTTCCCCACTAGAATCACATACAGTACTGATTCCATGCTGGCTTTCAGAGGGGAAGGTTTTTACTGTCAATTTCTGGCTTCTTCTTCTGGGTGTGCCTTTGTTACTGAGATTTTGCCTCATCAGGGACGTTCTGAGTATCAGGATTTTTTTGAGAGTCACTGGGTCAGTTTGTAGTGTTCCTCCTGCGAAGGAAAGCTTTTGGAAATCGCTTAAAGTTACTAAATATCAAGTAAATTAAACAGATTCTCTTTTAAACAAAAATGAAGGGTAAATTCCAAATATGAATGTGCTATCATACCTATTGTCAGAAAGCACTAGGTAGCAATCATTAAGGGGCATTCACGTGAGCAGGTTCTTATCTCTATACAGGGAAACATAACAATATATAAGCCAGTGTAAAACCCTGATGGATCTGATGTAGCTTACTGTGCACATATTGCATTTACAGTTCATAAGTCTTGTTATCTGATTAATAAAAGCAAACAGTGATTACCCAGCTGATACCAACAGACCTGAGCCAATGTCTTAAAGTCAGAGTGAACCTCAGCTAGATGCAGCAGGGGTCAAAAGTCTGAGGTTACTAGTAAAAATGCTTGTTTGAATCTGTATCTATGTAAGAAGGATTCGTACTGAAGGAGGAAATCCAAATGATCCAAAACATACTTCAAAGCTTTGCAACGACCAATCCGAAGGGGACTTGTTTGTTTGTTTATTTGGCTTCTTTACCGTCGCTATCGGCGTCAGTGGCCATGTAAGCGACACACACAAGGTTATATCCATACACAAGTTCATCTCAACACCAGTCACATATATATATATATACACAAGTCAATGCCAATTTGGAGTAATCAATTAACCTAACACGCATGTCGTTGGACTGTGGGAGGAAACCGGAGTACCCGGAGTAAACCCACACAGACACGGGGAGACATACAGACTCTATACAGAAAGGACCCAGGTCTCTCCACCCTGGGATTGAACCGCCCATCCTTCAGCATAACCTTATCATATTTAGATAAATAATGTCGATAGGTAAATTTTGAGGGGCGGCTCTTCCCCCTCAGTTTCTCCAATGGGAGGTTTTTCAAAACAAATGGTGTACTGGGGCAATCGGGGCAATTCTTGGGCTTTTTCCGAATGGTTTCTTTTCCAAAACATATAGTTTAAAATTAAGCTTTCGGTCAGAATAACAATCGAAATCTTTGAGAAGTCAAAGTTATGTGTCTTTTTAATTCTTTAAATTAAAGGACGTTTATTTTAATATATCAGGCGTTTCTTGCCGGGACAGGTGTTAAGCTGTGGCCGGTTGAGACAAAAGAGTGTGTTTTTTTTTTTTTTCAACAGTGACATTTTTGAAAAAATATTCAAAGGTCTCACTTTTGAGAGGGTATTGATTTTTTCAACTGTCCCGTGCCGTGGCTCGGTGCCCGCCCTGGCGAGAGGCCCCTGCTTATGCCAGATCCCCTCACAAATGATTCATTCAAGCCCGAACCTGACCCACGGTCCAGCTGGAACCCTTCATTAGTCACTCGTATGGCAGGACAGTCCTGTAGAAGCACGACATGAGAATACGAACGCCGGTCGCGTCTAGCCCTCGCTCTGTCCACGCTAACAACACGGCCACGTGGGGCTCTCCGTCTACCCCGTCTCGCTAAGCACTCCGCTTGTTATTACCCAGCATGTATCTGGCAAGGCCGTCTCTCTCAGGCAGCGTCCCGTTCGTGCTGTAACGACCTTAAAAATGATGCGCGCTAACAAAAGCGCCATGTGCTGCGCTCCGTGCCGCCGAGCCGCCCCGCCGCTAAGCGATCTGCCTCTTATTTCCCAGCGTGCACCTGGCAGTCGCCGCGTTCCATCTAGGTCCTGCTGAAACGGCGCCTCCAGGAACTGGGCCAAAGAGCGTGCCAGGAGCTTTGCTACGGTCCCCGAAATGGAGGCGGGGGGAATCTTTTTGGGATTAAATGTTGAATTTGTGAATCACGAGTCTGTGAGTTAGCTCAAGCCATTTCAATAGGTTTTCATTTATACTTATTTACATGAAGCAGCTCAAATGGGTTTTACTCTCAAACATCTTCTGCAATGACCGTCCCGTCCCCACGAGCCCTTACCCTCATGACCAGTGACCAAACCGAGCCACGAGAACTTTGTTTCCTCAGGCAACGTCCCATGGAAGACTAGCCTGTGGGCTGTTTGGTCTTTTTCACTCCCTCTCTATCATTATCAGATTCTACAAAGCTGTAAAAACCACAAGCTGTTCACAAGACGTCCAAATGTTGGACTTAAAGTGAAAAGGATGTCATTTAAAGCTTCCGTACCTGTTCATACAGGAAAACTGACACCATTATTGATCTGGCTGGTTTTATACTGAACAAATTTACACAGACAAGGGAAATCCTGAGGGGTAAGCCGAAATAAAATCAGGGCCAAAGCTCCACTGTACTTCCTTTTTTTCTGCCTGAGGTAAAAGAAAAGCCCTGCCTGCTTTAATGCACATTTTACACCCAAAAAAACGGTATTTTTTGATATTTTTTATATTTCTGAGGTGTATCGAATGAGAAATACAGTGTTTCCTCGTTTATGGCGGGGGTTACGTTTCAGGACCACCCCATAAACGAAAATCCGCGAAGTAGAGACGCTATATTTATTATAAGTATTTCTACACTATTTTAGCGGTAAAACTTGCAGAACGTTTGGGTA
>JAUZSU010173790.1:0-12980 GCA_034780255.1 Parotocinclus maculicauda | reverse complement strand
ACCACGCTTAACACCACGCCTTTATAGGCCATGGTTCAGCTGTTCGGGATCGGGGCATAATGAGACAGTGGATATAAAGGCCGTCCCACCGATGCCTCTGTAATGGCGACCGGCGAGGACAGCCGAACGATCCGAGCGAAGGTAGGAACCCTAAAAAGATGCTCCTGAATTGCTGTTTAAAGGCTTCCCAGTCGGTGTTGCCGTGAATGTAGGACTCAGTCACGTGATGATTTCGAATGGATTTGTATTACCTAGCAATATTGATGGTTGCATGGTGACCTAAAACTTTTGCAGATGACTATATAATATATATATATATATATATATATATATATATATATATATCTACAATATGTTTCATTGCAAATCACATAATGAGCCCAAAGACCGCAGAAAATCAAGCATTTCATTCAAAATGTCAAATAGCATTTTCACTAGTGCCCTTCACTGACATTTAAATTAAGTCATTCTCGCAGACGCCTGCTCAAAGACTCAACAGCGGCAGAGCTAGGATTTAAACCCTGAACCTTCTGGTCCATAGTCTGGTTCCTTAACTGCTAGGCCACCACAGCCCTACATTAAGTGAGTACTTGTATGTAATGAAAGTTTTTATTCTAATAAAGAGACTATAAAATAATTATTTATGGTCGTTATGCCATATATTACAATGCATATTGTGTAATCATTTCAGAAACTCAACAGGTAGACTCAGTTGTGATGTTTTTAAATCACTGTGTTTAAATTTAAGTAAATGTCACTTTCTTTTTGCAGATGAAACCGTGAGATTCTCCTGGTTGCTGATAGCATCTTGTTCTCACTTGTCACAGTCTGATTTGTGCCAAAGTCACCCTGAGAATGCCACCACCCACTGATTCCCAGACTGTCTGACTGAGATTTGATTTGGCATAAAGGGAGTGTGATGGACCTCTGCTGCTCCTGCTTAATTATTAAACTGTAATAATTTGTAACAATAAGGTCAAAAACAAAATTGTACCATGTGATAAACCCGCACCTCTGTCTTATTGACTAATCGAAGCTGTCAGTTGCTCAACTTGCTGTTCAACAATTCTTCAGAAACAGCCAGACTGGAAGTGTTGATAAAATAACCCAGATGCTCAATGGTCACTCAGATAGCCACACAAGTCAATCCAATCAAGCCTTGATGAGAGGCAGTAGATAATGGAAGGAACAGTGTGCATAATGAGGTATTGAAGTGATTATTAGCTCGTCAGTTTGCTTGGAAAGTTGCTGTTTGGAGATCTAAAGTCAGCAGATTTTGACTGCTTTGATGTGGCTGTGCAATCACAATCAGAGCTCAAGTAGCATAACTGAGCAAAAGCCTGGAAAACACAAACACAGCAGTGTTCATGCGTGTGCTCATCAGCAAGCTGTTGTTAAGCTACCCATGTCAGGCTGCGGCAGATGTTTTGATCCGTCACAGCCTCTGAACCGAAAACATAACAGTTTACAAGCCACGCTCATCGAAACTGGGGAGAAGTTCATGATATGCGGCGGTTAAGGCAGGAGGGAGCAACGGTATTGCCTGGAGGCATATCCAAACTCAACAGCTGGGAAACACAGCTGGCTCCATGCCAGGTCTCGAATATGTGTACAGAGCAGAATATCAAAGCTAAATCTTCACGTCTTGAAACTTATGTTTAAAGGGAAAAATTTATTTTACAAGCCCTCAAAAGAAACCCAAGTGGGAAAAAGATGATAACCCAATCACTGTAAAGTGAAAAGAGCAAATTGTATTCAAATTTAAGTACAACACAGCTCACAGAAATGAGGGTTATTTCAAAATGAATATGAAGCGATTAGGAAAAGAAGCATTTGATTTTAATTAATTAAACAAGATAATCAGAATGATAAATAATAAGAATAATAATATTAATAATAATTATTATTATAATTATTATAATTATTATTATTATTAATCATCAAATTAAATGCTGCAGAAAGTTATTTGATTATGCAAATTAGATGCATTGGGTGTATTGTGTATAGTGGACAGGATCAGATTGCATAATTGCACTATGCAACCACTTGCACTCTATCTGTAATTGCACAATCCCTTTTACAATTTGCTCAGTTTTTCTTATATTTTTCATATTTGCACTATTCGACTTTGCACATTACTACTATTTATATTCTACTACTTATATAACCCAACAATTACGACACCTCAGCAGAGATAGCATGACACTGAAAATAGTGTTTTTATATCATCAGATCAACTAATCTACCTTGTCGATCATGTGCTTGCTAACTAGAGACTATATTGGCGGATGTGTTTAGAGACTTTTAGTGTAAGTTATTCATGTTTGTGTGGACAACTTTCCTTTACTTATTCGTACCAAGCTGTAAATTGTGTTTAACCAGTGTGTACCTGTACCTGTCCTATTATAAGTAGTACTCCTTTGTTTGTTCACCATTACCTGTATATTCTTTCTGATCTACAAACTGGTTCACTGGTTTACTCACATTCACTCACTGGTTCATCTTGCTGTTCTTCTGTATTGTTCCCAAGTTCTGTCCATTAATGCAAATGCAAAATTAAAACAAAAATTTCAGGTCCATCATAGCATCCTTTTAAATGTGTTAACCTACACATGTTTTTTTTATTTAGACAGCAATTTAAAAGAATGGAACTTCCAATTGTCTGTCAATAAGTGAAATTAAATGCAGAATACATACTATTAATATAGTTAGTGTTGTTGTTAGTAATGTTATTATGATTAGTAATGCTGCTGTTTTTCTTTCTAACATGGGAAATCTAATGACAGTCCTGTAAGTCACATGACATGATGTTGCATGCAGTGTCTGATGCTAAGTGTACGGTGCGATGTGATCGGGACCGTCGTTCTGAGTCATATCTAATGCAAGGTGACATCAGTGAAACTCGGCGAGTCTGAAACTGGCACGACTCCAGATAATACGGTGCTCTGTTTAGCTTTGAGTCCTGGGAAAGGAGACGAACAAAGAGGTGAGTAACCGTCCCTCAACCACAAAGTAAGAGGAACACCTTACTGCTCCTGGGAACCTGAACCTGTCATACCTGGTCGCTATTGCACAACAGGTAGAGCAACAGCCCAGGTGTATGTGCGTGTGTGTGTGTGTGTGTGTGTAAGAGAGAGAGAGAGAGAGAGAGAGGCACAAGTCATTGTGTTCATTTTAAAATGTTCAAATGAGGCATGAACGCCTTGTAGTATTTCAACACAACCTCAAATTCTGAATTTGACTCGACAATAATGACTAACGCTTAAGAGAGGAAGTGACACAAATCCATGAAATCAACCAAATCATGATGCTTTCATTGGAACTTGTGATTTGGTGTGGTCATTTACAAAGGTTTGTTCTACCAATGAGTCATTTTATCCCTCTAATGAGCATGAGTGCCCTAATAATGAGACGTTTTGTGTCCGAATAGCTTATCAAATTGTTCTGCATTTGAATAGGACAAGCTGTGTGTGTGTGTGCTATATTTGTTACTTTACTGACTAGTCTGTACCAGGAACAACTAACTGGAACAGCAGGACCATCTTCAATGCTAATAAAGCCTAAAATGAGGTTTACAATACATACAAAGGTTAGGGTGTGCAGCTCTTAATTAAAGAACCAAACAGGTAATGATCAAACTGTGATGCAATGTCATCTGATTCGGTACGGTGTAAAAAATTACAAATGTGGTTTGATCTGGATCATATCACTATAAAAATCATTTGGAACCCCTCCTACCTTATATTTCCACCGTATGTGTGGCAGAAGTCTGCTGTGTGTGTGTGTGTGTGTGTGTGTGTGTGTGTGTGTGTGTGTGTAATTACCCAACCGGTCATGTGCTCACTTGTTCAGTAGCTCACATACAGACTAAACTGTTCTAACACAGTTGATGTGTTTAGAGACTGTTTTGCACAAGTTATTCATGTTTGTTCACTACTCAATTGTACCAAAAACTAAATATTTTCTGTAACATACACACACACATACATACTATATGGACAGCCCCGGTCCCCCACAGTTCTGGTTTCTCTGAATTTGTCTATTAGTGACAGTGCTGTGTGACATTGGTGATCTTTCTGGGTGTCGGTTGTTGAAGGTCTGCTTCTATGATATGGCAGTTGCATTGCCCAGACATCAGAATCATCAATTCCATCTTCAGTTACTTGTGACAAACAACAAAAGTTTTTGAATTTATGTGTTGATGACTTTTGAAACATAGGAGATATGCAGATGGAGATCTGATTGCAGCAATCAATTTCTGAGACAATTCTGATCTTCTCTGATTCTGATATCTGATATTCTACATGACCACCTTCCCATTGGAAATACTTGGCCTTTATCCAATACGGTGGCTTTCAAGATGGCGGCCATGTACCAGACATATCCTTAAAGATATTCCCCCCTCACCAATTACCAGCTGATTTTCCCTTTTGGTTCTGAAATAAAAGGGTGTCCTGTGTCTTTTGACTCACCCTGTATGTAGTAATTTAACAATAAAGTGGGTACAATTCTGCCATGGATGAGAAATTTATATGTTTGTATGTATTCATGTTAATTGTATTATTGTATTTAATAACTGATGTCTGCTTTGGTGCTTTAATGTATACTAATGCTCTGGCATTAGGGGAAATGTAGTGCTTTAGTGAATTTGTGTGCAATGTTTTGTGGTTTTGCTCAGTGATCCAAGATTAAAGTGGCTTTTTACTGCCATGATTTTACTAGTGCATAGCAACATTTAACTTAGGAACATGCCCCAGTAAAGAAGGCCTGATGATGCCTCTTTGCTAGCCCCTAAATAAAGAAGCCAGAATCTATAGTGGGTAGGAAAAACTTATTGACATACTTAAGAAAAAACCTTTAGTGGAACTAGAAAGGAAAGTGGAACCAAGGCTACTATGTGAGACCAGACAACACGATTATGTACAACACTATGAATTTCTCCTCACCACCGTCTGCTTTAGATATTTATCACAATAAAAAACTATGAAAGGTCATTTTTGCACTTCATTTTATTAGAACATCTCCATGCACTGTTTAGATATCCAGGATGAATGGGGACAAAATACAATAAGTACAAAGTCCAGAAAACAAAACAGTGGCAAAACATTCAGCATACAGTTTGTTTATAAAGTACAAAGTCCTTCTTGCCTATGGCAACTGTTAAAAATGAACAGCATTTCAAATATCTTCCACAAGAAGCAAACAGAATTAGTGTTTAAGCCAAAACACTTTTATATATTTATAGTGTGTATTAGGGCTGTCAGAGTGAACGCATTAATGACGTTAACTGTGGAATTCTTTTAAAAATCATTAATCACATTTCCGCTGCTTGACCTTGTCAACAAGCACTAGTTATGAGCTGTATCTGATCCTCTAAATGCTGTTTTGTGCTGATGTGTCTTATTCGGGTTGATTTTCCACTGACTGGAAAATTTAAACATGCCATGGAATTAAAGGCAGTGATACGGCTATGGAACCCTTGGAGGACTTTCAAACAGAGTGTATATTCACGTAAATTAATTACGTGAATTAGAAGTTTGCATCACATATTTCTAGGAGAATATTATTTCTGCACTTGATGACATCAGATGACATAACAGCTTGTGCATGTTGTCTTATGAAATGAATTAATAAAATAGGTATGTTGCACTAAAAGGCATTGTTAATATGATTTAATTCATGCTATTACATATTTTTAATTGTCAGACAGCACTTACAAATTGAACCCCGAAACACAATAATCAGGATCCAGACAAACCAAACAAACTGTGGCTAGAAAATCAATTAACCTGTACTGATTAATGGCTTACATGACAAATGCATAGTTCATTCTTCCTTCCGCTCTTTTCCATTTCCGTTTAAAAGAGATGCTCAGCATGATTAAAGAGCGAGCTTTTACACGTGTGAAAGAACACAGGTTTATAATGTTAGAGAAATGCATTTTACCCTGTCAATTAAAATGATAAAGTGCAACAACTTTTGTTCCTGAACCTGGATTACAGCTTTTGACCAACATTGTTGATCTAAGAGTTAATTGCATAGCTCCAGATGTCTAAAAACCTGCCTTAAATACTATAACATTTGGTGCAAAAGCATGGGTAAATTTCTTCTTAGTGCAGAAAGCTCAGTTGTCTCATGAACCAAATAAACCCTCACCGGGGAACACCGATTTGCAAGACAATAGCCTGCCCATAGATGTTGCTTGGCTGAGCAAACTGAATCCTGGACTTCTGAAATTGTCTCTTAAGTTTTCTAAAGGGCTTTCATGAATACAGGTCACACTGTAGCTTGAGCTCAAGCTGTTGAATATGAAAAGTCCCGTCTGACAAGGTGGCACTGAAAACAAAGAGAGAAGACTGACAGCCGTTCTCATGCCCCACAGCTTCACACAAGACGCCTACATGTAGGAAGCTACAGAGCCCTGGACGTTAGCCATCCAGATAATGCAAATTCAGAGCATTTACATAGGGTAGGTTCTTTTCACAGTGATTTGGCTCAGGTGTCGTATGAGGATAAAAGACGACTCGATTCTTAATTCCAATTACCTGTGTAAAACTTATCAACCATGGATTTGTTTATCTCGCTCCCCGCTCTGCTGCTTATCACGTCCACCTTTGTCCTTATCAGCGATGGAATGACTCGTGAAATGTTTCTCAATCCAAAAAGTTGAGATCACGATGGCTCAAATCTCGGTAAAGATCCATGCGAATCAACGTCCAAAATAAATACGACCACTACATGATTCACAGTTTGACCCACGGGGTCAGACGAAGCAAAAGAACTTTTTCCAGCTGCATTTGGAAAAGGCTTTGGCACGTCTGTCCGACAGTCTCATCTTTTTGGCCTTCCGTGCCTTGTGTTTGATCGCTGCAAATATGGCAGCGTCAAAAGCCTCCTTTAGGTTCTTTTGCGTCAGAGCCGAGCACTCCACGTACTCAGTGGCCCGGATCTTGTCCGCCACGCTGCGTGCCCGTGAGCTTGGCACAGGCTTCACCTTATATCTGTCCAGGTCTATCAGTACGTTCACGTCCAGCAAGAGGTCCGACTGTGTCCCTACCAGAATTATAGGGGCGGCGGGGTTGCAGGCCCGGATCTCAGGTATCCATTTCTTAGTCACGTTCTCAAATGACGTCGGGTTGACCACGCTGAAGCACAGGAGGAAGACATCCGTGTGGGCGTAGGACAGTGAGCGGAAGCCGTCGAACTCCTCCTGTAATGGCAAACATGCACATATAAGAACTCACGACATTCCTTTAAATATCACAGAGCTAATCAGGCTGTTTTACATTCTTTTCTAACGTGCCTGTCAGTGAACGACCTTTCAGTCTGTATTATCTGTAAACTTGGTGTTCATATAGTGTGACCAAAACTGCACTAGCGTTGCCTAACCTTTTATTCTCACTAGTCAAGTTAGATTTATTTATATAGTTCTCTTTATAATAGGGCATTGTATTAAAGCAGCTTTACAATTTTAGATTATCTTCTAATATCTAAAGCCAATCCCAAACTGACTGAAAAAACTTGCTAAATGAAACCAAACGCCCTTGGCTTGGATGATAAACGTAAGAATGAAACTAATTTATCTAGTCCAAGATAAATGGTCTGTCATAATAGTACTAAATAAAAATTTAAAAAACATAAAAATAATTACAAAAATATTGCTTTCTGCAATATTTAACCTGAAACACAGAGTATTGAGTTTCAAAAATAATGGATTATATTATAATTTTTAAACCGGATTATGGTAGCTTAGTGGTTATGGGACTGGACTGTGGGTTCAAATCCAACCAAGCTACCACTGTTTGGTCCTTAAGAAAGGCCCTTTATGATCTGGACTAAAAATATATATAAATATATATAAAGCAAGCAAAATGTGATTAATCGCGATTAACAAAACTCATAATACAACAGCAGAAACGTATTTATGATGTATTGTCAATACAAATGTGCCAAAAATTCAATCAGGTGCATCCTGAGATCTACAGTGACGACTTTTATTGCTTTACTGTGGTAGTCAGATGTCCCTGCCAGTTCATATATTTTGGATCTTTTCCTAAATACAACTTTTAAAAAGTATTATACTAGAAATATAATAAAGCAAACTTTAAACCTGTAAATAACTCTGTTGCACTAACTTGCTGCACAATTACAGTAGAGATGAATCTAATCTAATAATGCAATATATACAATAATAACTTTTCTAAATATATGCTATAAACTATTGATTTTTTTTTTTAGGCTTAAACCTCAAATCCCATACACCATTGAGTTTGCATTTCTTCAGTAAAGTCTATAACTGATTTAACAATTTGGATACAAAGTGCTATGTAATAATAAAGATTATAATTCTATCTAATTAGAAGTCAGACAGAACCCTATACACACAAACACATGGAAATAACAAACAATATATATATATATATATATAGTGACCTCAGCTGGTTCAGTGGTACTTTCCAAAGATGGGTGTGTCCATTATTTCTGAGCTGTAACTCACTGAGGAGTCGTGTTTTGGGCTTTATATCCAAGAAGTAATATAATATATGCGGTGTAGTATAAAAGCACGCCAGTGGTACTTTCCAAAGTCACCCAGGCCATTAACATGTTTATGTTTTTATTATATAAATAATTGTTCATATCATATGACAGTATTATATATTGACAGTATCATATCATATATTGCTAAAAATCATTTCCTCTTTACTAATGAATATTTGAGATTTTGTATTCAGAAAGACAATAAGACTAGAGTTGACATTTTCAGAGTTTACATTTCTGCTCAGGTTTGAAATTCCAGCTCAAACCTCAAACCAAAACAATGTAGTACTTTCAAAAGTTGAGAGTATAACTTAAAGAACCAAGTTGTGAATGTGTTGTTAGGACTTATATAACACTCATACATACATAACGTTTCTGAATTTGCAGGTTTTGTTAGATTAAAATTGGGGTTAGGCTGTTAGGCTTGTCATTCAGCGTACACTGCAATGCCGAAACAATTTCCCTGTTGTTATCAATCAAGTATGTTTTCCCTCTATCAGCATAACAAATGCTATATAATTAAGACCATAATAAGTTTAAGGACATAGACTCCGTATAATGTCAGTTCTTATCAGATTTTGCAAGTTGTAGTTAATTTCCCACAGACAAATTGTATATTTACTAAATGTAACAGTTTTAGAGAGAATATTTAACGTGTCAGTAAAAAGTGTTCAATTAAATACCTGCCATTATGATTTGTTGCTAATACTGTTTAACCTGTGCATACGTTTATGCTTTTTTCTGTTATTTTTTCTGCTAAATAAATAAAGTTTAAGAAACTAAATTCCAGATACATCACGGCAAAGTGTTATATAATTAACATAATAAATGCCAGCCAGGTCCCCAAGTCTGTATTAGTACACGTGACTGGTAGAACCAGGTTACAGTGGTAAATTCCAAAGCCAGAGTAGGACTTTTACCTGTCCAGCCGTATCCATCAGTTGGATCCGTACAGGTGTTCCGTCTACCTGTACTTGCCCTAAAGGGGAAAAAAGTAAAATCAGGTCACAACGTGCATTAATCTTGATAATATAACAAAGACGGTGTGTTAAACAAATGCCAATGTAGCAGAGATTTGGGCAATGCAGGTGAGTTTGAGTTATTCGCATTATGATTTACCTGAAAAGACATCAAAGGCGGTCTGTTTATAATCGGTAGGATATCCGTTGTTGGTGTAGCTGACGATCATGCTGGTTTTCCCCACAGCACCATCTCCCACCAGCATGCAGCTGATCACCGGCTCCAGTGAGTCTTGCTCCAGACACACGGACGGCACTCTCGCTTCCTGGTAGAAATAATCCATTTGAGGTGGCATGTCCAACTCCTAAAGTCACCAAAAGCCGCTCCGAAACACCACAGGAACTCGAAATGCGCTTACAAGTGGTGCAAACCAGCGCGCCGTCACCTCATTACTCCGAGACTGAACACACTCCTCACGTACTCTCCGCGCGCACACACACACACACTCATACACAAAACACTGATCTAACACGCACTGCGCTACCAGGGGTTTGAGCAGGACTGTGATTTGCATGGGCACTAGCACACCTGGTCCGCCCACAAGTCGCCATACTTGAACGTGCAGGGTGAAAAGGCAGCGCTTTAAGCCCTGCTGCTCAACTGTTAAACTGTAATGTTTTGATATTTGAATTTATAACCAAATATAAAGATAGAGCTTTGATAGAATAATTTGCATAACCACGCCCACAACACACCTATTCTACTCAAACGACAGCGTTTCAAATCCTGTTATTAAATATAAAAAGCATTTTTCAAATCGACTTATATTAGCAATATTAAAACAGCCGCTAATTTGCATAACCGGGACTACAGCACCGTCTGACCTGCTCATACATCCACCGACCTAAGGAAAACAGTTTCAAAAGCTGTTTAAAATGCAAGTGGCTGTTTATATTTGTGTATTAGCAAAACCGTAAATAATTTTATTTATTTAAACATATATTTGCATAACCACGCCCCCACACACACGTTTCGAAAGGTAATATCCCCTAATGTTTTGAGCAGTCTTCTACTTTCTTGTCCTCATACCCTGGGTCAGGGTATCATATGGTTGTTGATTTGATACATAACACCTTGTTATGGACTAGGTGGGGTTTTTTGGCTAATCAGTTTACACTTACACACACACACACACACACACACACACACCTTTTTTAATATCCACGAATATGGTTTGCAGCATTGACTGATGCGTTAGTGAATCAGCCGTGATGTTCGCGTGGTTGTGCAAATAACCATCGTCCGTGTGTGTGTGTGTGTGTGTGTGTGTGTGTGTGTGTGTGTGTGTGTGTGTGTGTGTGGTTGCTTTCCCTTCAAAGTTAGGAGAGAGTAAAAGGCCCCCTCCTAAGCATCCTTTTGAGTTTTTTTAACAGTGTGAGGTGTTTTTTTTCCTGCTGGCTAGTAGATTAATTGTAATTTTAATGTAGAGTTTAATTTGAAAATACGCTGATAGTAAATATACATAGATATTCAAAGAGAGATGTTGTGGTTTATTTTAATTTTTTTTGGTTATTTAACCTAAAACATGACTCATAGTTGTTACAGGCTGGGTAATCTTTAACTCACTATCTATCTCATTTAGCAGCTTGTTTATTTACATTTCTCCCCCACATTTTCCCGTTACCTCGTGACCAGGGCGTATTAAAATGTCTTATTTCTTTATTTTTATTTTTCCTATTTCCTACTTCCCAATTTGTTTTGTTTCTAATTAAGACTTGTTAATGGTTTGTTCATATTTGCAGAAAAGTTATTTTGCAGTTTTGATCGTGCGTAGGAGTTTAAACCTTTAGTGAATTAAATTATAAAACCATTACTAGTTCGTGCGCATGGTGAATCTATGATAAATAATTAGCGCCATCTAGTGGAAATAAATTGAAATTACGAAGCCCGGTTATTTTAGCCGCATGTTTCAGTGAGCTGCCATAAATCATAACAAATAAATCGTATGTTGCCCTATTATGCAATTTATATAACAAGACACAACTAGTTGATCTTTATATAACGAACAAGATTGAGTTTACAGTACAGAATTAGCAAATACATAACATGAAACAACGTGGCATCCATACCAAGAGCATAAGGACATTCTGATTTATCCAAAAATGTGTTTTACAATAAACAGATAACATCTAAAAATACTTTTGGGGTCAGGATGGTGAGCTGCTATTAACCTTTTTACTCATAGTACAATATTAAACAGACAGGGGAAAAAATAAGAGAGAACCCCATGATTACTCCAGATCTTCCAAAACGTTCCATGATTTTCAGAAGTGGGGATAAGTTAGGGTAACAGGAAAACCTGGGGACATGACTAAAATGTGAATTTTAAAATACATTATTAGGGAATTATTATGGGGGAAATGTCTAAGGTATAGATGGGAAAATGGAGAGGAACAACAATTAAGAAAAAAAGATTTCTGAAGGATTTGACCATTATACTTCATTGTAAATTGTAATGTTGGAACCAGGAACAGCTAACACGTGGTATGTTCGGTGTTCTAGCTTTTTATTTATGTTTTAAATTATCGCAATTGCATCGTTGTGCAGTGCACCTTTTATATGCCCAAAACAAAAGTGGTACTCTTTCGGTGGGATGGTTCTCATAAATTGGGCGTTGATTGAAAACCCCGATGTGTAGAAACAGCGCCATCTGGTGGACTGTCTGTAAAACTGCATTCTATCACATGACTGAGATCAGCTGACAACGGTTTGGGTCAAACAGCGTTACGCAGTCTGCATTATGATTTATTTTATACTATAGATTAACATAGTTGTGTTCATTTAGATAAAAATCACCTCAGTAGCGCATACAAGAGCTAAAACAGGCGTCATAAATGTGATAGGTTAGATATATCTGTATGAAAAGCGTCAGTTAGAAGACCGATGGGTGGCTAACACTAATGCAACGCTTCAGTATTGCGTTTGTTTCCGATTTCTTTATGGGTTCGCTATACTTTTAACACCCAGCCTGTTAGGTTTAACATACATTTCTTAATACGTAGCTACAATGGCGACTATTTTGGATGATTACGAGGACTCCCAGGTGATGAGACACCCGGTTCAGCACAGACGCCTGCCTGCTGCTAACATGATTAGCATCGCTCACTCAGGTAAAACAGATCAAAACGGAATACCGCGTGATAAATCAGATTTAAAATTAGCTTTATCCTCGGTTTGGTAAATAGAGTGATATTGTGTCGCCAGATGTGAGCAGAATAACAAAGACGCGACACAGTTGTATTTGCGTTTGTTTTTTATTGACCTGACTTAAATAAATGATAAAATAAATGTGGACTATGGAACACTGATAGGGACATGTATAAAGCGTTCAGAGTTTTAGATAAAACAAACAAACAAACAAACACACATATACATACATACATACATACATACATACACACACAAAATAAAACAACCCAGGA
>JAUZSU010173779.1:0-12982 GCA_034780255.1 Parotocinclus maculicauda | reverse complement strand
CGTTTAATCAGACCAGCCGGTTATTAGGACCAAAACGATCGCGTCCCGATGTGGTCCCATTAACCGGAATCGACTGTGTTAACTGCTAATCCAATCCACACCAGTCTTCTGATACCTGTGCTGTGACAAAAAGACCCCTGGTATAGAGCAATCTTCCATAATGGAAGTACAAGACCCTTTTTCTCACCTCTCCCATTGTGGGATCATCTGCCTTGTAGGCATCCAGCTTGTCCTGCACCAGCTGTGCCAGGGTGGCGTTGTCTTTGTACTCCCTGTATTAAAGGGCAGATAAGCAAACAATCAGACTGTAGGCTGTTTCATTATGGTGAACAGTGAACAGTGGCCAGCTCCAATCAGACAATAATTACATCATTATATTAAGGCACAAGCCATTTTTCCTATATGGTACTATGGCTGCTCTTAGCATAGGATAGCAGTGAGGAATAGCAGTGAGGAATCGGGGTCTCACCCGCGGTATCGCACGGCAGGGTATTCCTTCAGCGTGGCACACAGGGTGGCCAGCTGTTCAGCTAATCTTTCCATCACTGGGTTCTTCATCTGTGTCTTATGAGGGCTATAGAAACTCTGGAAAGCATCAGGATTGTCCAATGAGAAGACCTGGAAACACAAGCATTAATCAGTACGTATATTAATGAGTTACGTTTATTAAAAGAGATCAAGCAGATGCCTTTATGCAGCTGATACAGTCAGTACACACTGGTACATTTCAAGGAGGTCATGACCCCACAGGACCAGCACAGATCAGGAACTACATTCATTTCATTATGGGATATTTCATTTTGAATGTGAACAATGTATTTAGGTGGTGGATCATTTTTAGCGCTGCTATGACACTGATGTGGTGGTGGTGGTGTGTTACAGGGTGTTTTGCTGGTACGATTGGATCAGCCACAGCAGTGCTGCTGGAGTTTTCAAACACTTTCCCTTTTCTATTGGTTTTGTGTATGTTTTTTTGGTTCATTTTGGCTCCTTTTCTCTTTTCCTTTCTTTTTATTTGTTTAAAAATGTATTCTTAAGCATTTTTGTTATACAAATGATTCCAGTGAATGTTATTTAACTTTTTTTGAACATGTCCAAATTGCATCTTGTCAAACTTAGAGCACCTCAGAGCAAACAATGATGATTAGTGCCATCCTAAGGGGGGCTCAATACTTCATCTGTACTGACAAGATACTGCTTACATTTCTGGACATTTCTGGGTGGTGGACTAGTTTTAGTCCAACAGAGACACACACAAACTAGAACTACAAAGTGATTTTCTATGGTAGGTGGAGCTGATAAGGTGATGGATGCGTGTATTTATGTAATATTGGATCATTTTGTACAATAAATAAAGGGCCAAGAATATTTTTATAACCCATTTATGTAACTGGGTTCTGTTTATACACTTTTAGGACTGTTTAAGGTCAGATTTGGACAATAATTGGAGACATTTCAGAAGGCTTCGCCAACACCACTGTGCACTATAACAACATTTGACACATCAGGTACTGCTAAGTACGATTTATATGGATCACTGAACTACACGTTTGATCTGTACCGAACTAAGAAATGTTTTGACGGCACAAATCCACAGTGACGGCTTTTCCTTCCTGCCTTTGTTTCTCCTCTCCAGTCTTTCCTCCTCTCTGCAGTGCTTTTATGCCTCGTCCTCCCGCTGTCACACTGTGCTTCTCCAAAAATCCCCTCCCCCAATCCTACACGCTCACATGATCATCGTTCTGTTCAGCAGATGGGTTCTCCTCAATGCCTTTCCCCCTCATAAACCTCTCTCATTGGTGATCCTTCAGTGGCGCATTAGCCAATGGTGCTTTGCTGGAGAGGTGGGGCTGTCAGGGTGAAAGCTGCAGCATCATGCCAGAAGCGATGCACTGCCCCTTTGACTCCACTGACTTAATTATGGCAGACAGAATCAGCAGCAAAGCTTAAAGCACCCGCACCCCCACCCCCTCACCTCCACCTTCCGGCCTTGGAGCTGTTGTGGAACTGTATATGTGTCAGAGAGTCACTGGCTGTAACATCTATGCCAATTTCATTTACATTTACATTTATGGAATTTAGCAGACACCCTTATCCAGAGCGACTTACAATTCAAGCAATGGTGGGTTAAGGGCCTTGCTTAAGGACCCAACTGCAGCAGCTTGGCAGAGGTGGGATTTGAACCCAGGACCTTCAGGTCCAGAGTCCAGTGCCTTAACCACTAGGCCACCACGGTCCCAATTTCATTGACTTCCAGTTGTTGACTGCTTTATCTCTTTATTAAGTCGGTGTCTGTGCTGCATACCTGCGACTCGTATGGCAGGAAGGCGATGTTGATCTCATTCAGGGACTTGATACACTTGGACGCACGACTCTTGACCACTTCGTTGAATAATGGGTCAGGGCAAGCTGTAAAAGTTTAGAGAAAAAAAAATGATGTTCATACTTATACCTCTGAGTTGGTTGCTTAGACCAACAATTTTTTTGGCTCCACTTTTTCAGGGATGTAGGATGCTCTGGGGCACAGGTGAGCATGTACCCCTAGCACACGGCTGCTGGTGCACCATAGCATGCCGTCCCCATCAGGCACGGCCAGTTGTCTGGGTAAAATCTGAAATGGCTGAAAGGCAACTTAGACCACTGCACCACCCAAGCAACAAACTGATTTTTATTCATTTTATATCAAAATGAAAAAAATTTTATGCCATGAATCACATTTTTTATTTGAGATAGACTCATATTCATAGGCTCAAAAAATCTTAATCACTAGGGCTGTACCGATCCGATATTCTGTATCGGTATCGCCCCGATATGTTGTAAAACCACTGGATCGGATGGGGAAAAAACAGTTTAATCCGATATCTTTCCTATCACGTTTAAGCTTTACTACAATTTGGACGACACGCCGTAAACAGAGATGTGTCACGTGAGCAAAAGCTGGAACTCGAGTTAAAACTGTTATCTAGCAGCGTGGTCATCATGTCAGTTATTTTAAGCTTAAGGATGATAAAAGTAAAACAGCCAAGTGTAATGTATGCAACGCCAATGTTTCAAGAGGTGGTAGCAGCGTATCGGTCTGATACCGGTATCACCAGACCTTCAAGTTTGCAGTATCAATATCGGTATCGGGCATAAAAAAATGGTATCGGGCCAGCCCTACTAATCACATATAGCATAATAAACATATATCACTGTACTTCCTGGCTGAGATGATCTACGGCACTCGCCTTCAGCGACCAAAACCGAATATGCCCCCCTGTAAGGCGTTGTGTTGTGTTGTGTTGTGCATATAGGCAACTCCCACACATTATACTCACAGTCGGTGAAGAACACATGAGCTCCTCTGTATTTCGACGAATGGGGATCTTTAAAGTCACCGATCAGGGTCTGGACAGACTGGAGACAAGAAAATAATGAGTTAGTGTGCATGTGCAGCTGTGTGTGCGTGTGTGTGCATGTAGCATGCACGTGTGCCTCCGTGCAGGTTCGAACGTTGCCATAGATGCAACTGGAGGTTGTTTGCATAGACTGAGTCAATACTGTATGGTGATGTGCTGCTTAGTACAGTGACATATGGTCAGTGTGCATCGTGTGAACAGACTGCTTCCCTACCGAGTGACTAAATATAGAGTGTGAAAGGATAGAAAGCTCCGAAATTAAGTGCATTTTAGTCTTTGCCAATTCAGCCGAAGCTTCTGAAAGCCTGGGGAGCGCTTAGCTATTAGCAAACTGTCATAAACACAAGCACTGAGTCCAGATTGCTACAGTTCTTGATATGCAATGTGGACAAGCTCCAAATCAAACCCATGGATTGTAGGAATCTACTGGCAAACTGGTGCTTCTAGGAGATTAAGATGCAGGGCTCGTACCTTTTCAGTGGGTGTGATGAGATAAATGGCCTCCAAGGTAGGCAGAGGCTCTCTCCGTTTGTTTATATCCTCTACGACTGAAAAAGAGAAGCTGTATGAGGTAATGTTTTTACATCCGAAAGTCACACTAGAGCTTAGAAAATGAAGGGGTCCGGAGCCTAACCCATAAGTAACTACATTTTCTCTTTTCTCTCCGAAAAGATGTTCCGGTACCATTTCCAACACCTCATACTTAGACATTCCTCCACCTCAGCATCACTCTACTGGTCTTCATCAACAGAACCCAGTCCCACCAGAGTGCAGGAACTTCCTCAATGGGTCAATGTTTTTGCCGCTATTGTCCAAGTGCAAGGGGAGGTCACACTAAATACTAACCCATTAGCCTATAGAAGTAGTTGTTTATGTTTTGTACTTTGTTTTAATCTTTATATACTGCACACAAAATTTAAGGGATATTTCAACATGAAATATCCCATAATGAAAAATTCCCTAATTTTCGTGAGCAGTGTATAAGGTTATTATACCAGTGCTAAAATAACTGTATTTCTAATCTAATGGTGGCCTAAGACTTTTGCACAGACATTATCTAGTCACTAGGTTTTTGAGATCTAAACGATCACCTAGTTTTCTTCTCTATACACGTGGTGACGTAAAAATTCTGAAAGGAGTTGCAGGACTTACTTGTGATTCCCTCTGTCATTATGTCAGTCATCTTACAGCAGGAGGAAAGCATCCTCATGCTCAGCTGGTCCACCACAAGAGCCTAAAGGGACACCAAAGACGTAAGTCCCAAATCGAAGCTCTTAATGAATTAAAAGTATTAAATGTCTTAGTAAACTGTCTTAAATCATTTTGTTGTTAAATTAAGGTTAAAAACGCTCCATTTAATCCTTGAGGGTGAAAATGAATCATGCAATATGTTCTGCTGAACTGTACTAAACATTTCAAACAAAACACTATGTGCAAAGCATCTAAACTACTATGTGACTGTAGTAATGTCCGGTCGACGCCCGTTTTGGTCCACACCCTGTATCACAGAACGTATTGCGGACTTTAACGGCGCATACCTGTACTACTATATAGTAATATGAACAAATCAGAACGCAAGGTGCCATTTAGTTACTTTAGTGTATTATACTTGCCTTCCATTCTCCCTTCTTCTTTACCTTCTTGATCACATCATTCATAATCTCTGTCAAAAGCAACCAAAAAGTATCTTAAATGGTTTACATTACAACATTTTAAACATTTTTACAAACCCACCAATGTCTTGCTGTATTTGAAGGCAAAATAAGTTTTTAAAAAACCTTTCTAATAAGTGCATCATGAGAAATACACTGCATCATCCTACACGTCTAGATTTATATAAGGGAATTCATTTAATGTGGAAGCACAGAACCGGGGTTCTACATGGTTGCTTGTTATTATTTAGCACCTCCATGCCTGCACAAATAAAGACTTGGACACGGGTTAATCATTAGAAACAGAATTTAAACACACTGTGTAAAAAGGTAAAGCGACCAGTTGTGTCTGTGTAAAGTCTGAAATGGCTGGAAGGCACCACTGAGACCAGCTTACCTTAGTAATAGGCTAGTATCTTAGACCACTGGGTCACCCAAGCAACAAAATCAGACAACAAATTGATTTTTATTGTGGGGCTACCAAAGTGAAGATGTGATGCATTTTAATGCCATTAATCACATTTGTAATGTGAGCTAGACTCATATTTATAGGCTCAAAAAGGTCCCTAATCCCATATAGCAAAAGAAACGTCTGTCACTGTATCTCGTGTTGCCAAAACAGCAAATAATTCATGCCCTGACTTTGCTCGGGGGTAATATACAGTACGTAAGCTTAATGCCAGCCCGTTATCTTCGTCAGGCTCCGTCTCCAATCTCTGTCTCTAATCTGGATTGTACAAGGTCATACGACAAGTGGATTACTGATAATTTAATCTTGGATAACGCTGCTTTATATAACTGATGCTGCTGATCTTTGTCAGTGTGTGTCTTTTTTTTTAAGTAGTCCTCTCAGCAAAGGTTTAAACAGTCAGTACACCATTAGCCTGATTACTACGCCGACCGTCCGGCTGCGGTGTCAGAATAAGTAATCCCAGGCTGTGTTTGCAGTTTGACATTGAATCCCTTCAGTAGCTGGATTTGGTTCACAGCAGAGGAATTATATGCTGAGCTAGAGAACAGCTTTAACCCTTTCAGGACCGTAAGGATTGTACGCATGTACTCTTTTTGGCAAAATTGTGGCACAAAATTCCTCTCAATCTGAAAATGGAACGAATGCATATCCCCGTATTTATAAAGTCAGTGACATACTGAGTGTTTTCATACCAATTTGGCTGCTCTGGGTTGTTTCAGTCGCATTTAACGTCCATTTAAAAGTATGGGACAAATATGTCGCTTGGTCCTCAAAGATATAAAGGTTTAAAGATTGTTTTGTATATTGCAAGCACGTATATTATGAGCTAAGTGCATGTGGTCACGTCCTCCTGTATAAACATGTTTGAAAGGGTTCGTGTATTGTACATGCATTCTAGAAAGTTTCTCACATTACAGCTTGTTTACCAGCAGCGTAGCAGCTGCTTTTGATATAATGTAAGCATTACAGACAACACAGTGTGTTTGCTCGGCTTTCTGCCTATATAATCTGCTCCCATCCTCCCATATCAATCAGCAGTACCACTTACACTCATATGTCCCACAACCTGCATGGTACAAAGGCATAGGACTATTGTTGTCACACTCTGGGCACCCTTTGGTCCAGTGTACCCCACAACCCCCTTGAAACGAGGACCTCAGAGGCTCATTTTCATCAAGTCAGTCCACAAAAATGTGTGTTTGTATTTAATACAATTCACCTCGAATTTCAAGTTTGATTGGTTTTGGGAGGCAGATCGAATTCGAGGCTGAGACATACGCATACAGGTTTTACCAATGTTCGAATTTGGGGGCGAAAACATTTTGAACAGACCGCTTGAGGTAAAAATTGTTCGAATAAAGAAGCTTTTGAAGTCCAAGGTTTTGCAGTACTGATCCACAAGTTTCTCTGGCTAAGGGGTTCATCACAGGCTGGGTAGGGATCTCTTTTGTGGAACCATTAGAGATTCCTTTTATCAGTCACAGCAAATTGTGCCTGCATGTGACGCCTGACCTGGCCGGAGGGCACACCCAGGACTCGTGCCCTGATGCCTGCAGTGGTGTGGGTTAGCATGTTTAGACCTTTGCACCACTCGAGCATCTGTAATACCCAGTGAACCATTTCAAATTTAAATAACTGAGCAAGCCTGGGGCAACAGCGGAAAGGAAAAACAGCATGGACAGGATCAGATTATCCAGCAGTTCTTGTGGGATCCTCTTCATATTTATTTTGAAATATCACCTCATTTTTGTGAGCAGTGTATTGATGATGAGCCCAGCTGGGCACATGTTATCACACTAATGGGGGTTTAGCATCCAATGACCAGCTGTCTCTCACAAACTGCTTTCTCAATTCACCTGGTTTTATATCGAAGGCCAGACTTTTTTAATTTTTTTGTTTCTCGTATGTCACTACTTAAGAATCTACTGAGGAGGGAGGAAAAAAAAATTCACTTTTCAATTTCTCGAGGACTATGTGAAATCAATACAAGGAAGGAGTGAGAAATTAAAAAAATTGATTTAAAAATAAAATTTATTTAACCTACAATTAAATTAAAGTGAATCTGAAAAAAAAATTTAACGAACAAAAGAAATCCATGGCTCTCCACCGGAGGGCGGAAAAAGCTAAAAAAAAAAAAAAAAAAAAATCTTTTTTATTTTAACCATTGGTGCTGCGGCGGATCCGAGAAATACCCAAAAAATATATATATATTTTTTGTATTTTTCAAATATGATCGCCGGCGGATCCGCGAAACAAGCAATAAAAAAGTCTGGCCTAAAAATAAACCTAAACACACACAAGTATCTGCGTTGTGATGTTGTATGCTGGCTAAATCGAGCGCTCCAGACTGTATGTCATATTCCACTCTCTGTAGCTTTAAAACCTCCACATGTCCCCGTCTCCCCCGAGGCTCTTTTTCCTGCTTTTATGACCCACTTTCACTCTGTCTCTAAGGATTTTCATGTCTGTCTTCCAAAAGACATCCAGCTACTCACCTACATTTAAAGGGTTAAATTCAGTGGGGTTTTTTTTTTTTTTTACATTAAACCACTTTTATGAAACACTATTAACCAAGCGTTTTTAGAGATAATATTGTATGATGTGAAATCAGGACTGACTTAAATGACCTTGTTTGCTATTGTTTCATGTTATATCTAAAACTAAAAGCTCACTTCCAAAATTGTCTATTCTTGCTGTTATAATTCACTTAACTTTATGAACTGTTTAATCTGGATAAGATTAATGGCTGGTCTAGATCCCGTCCCAGAAACACAATGCAAAAGGCACTTTTGTAGACTGTTAACAGGGTGCTGATTGTACAGAATTATTACAGAATACGTTTTGCTGATTTTTTACAGGGGTAAGACTCAGCTGGGTAAAACAGCAGTTCCTGACGGCCCGTTTGAAGTGCCAGACTGAGCTTGCAACATGTCCATGTTTAAATGCTTAAATTCAGTGGTTTAAATATTTACTATTAAGGTTTATTATCACATTTAAGTGTTGATCAAGTAAAAGCTTAATTCCTAGGTTTAACCATAATGTTATTTGAATTCACTTATTATTCGCTTTTAGGGGACTAATACGTACCCTTGATAGGTTACATGCTTGTACGTGGCTAAAACACATAGTTATGACCTATCATTACCTTGTTTGCAGAGTGGATGACCTTCTTTGAAATCTTTGCGAATGTTCATTACGCCTAAAACCGAAAGAAACTGGCTCGGAATGAAAGCGTTACCCGCTCAAGCTTTCGGAAAGTTGCTGGGGAATTATTAAGGTCCAATGAAGCCCCTGTATCAAATGCCCGTTTGCAAAGACATAGAACTTGGTGTAGAGAGTACAAAACATGGATGTGCAAGGTCAAAGTCCACCATATTTCCTGTATCTGGACAGATTAATGTTTTGACCTAAATCAGAATTCTGTTTCCAACAGTAAAATGTGGATCCATAGTATTATATTCCACACTAATATTCTGCCCCACTCCGGCAATTGAATCCAAATAACTGCACTCCAAGGATCAAATAAATCATCCCTATAGTTGAAGGTTATGTCCATAGATTTAGCAACTGCAATCTGACCTGTCCTGCAGTCATAATAGAACGCTGCCCTTGTGACGTAAAAAGTAAGATATGAGGATGCTCAAGTGAGAATCTATTCAAGGACACAGCACACATGCATAGCATACACACACACACACACATACATACACACTGCCTGGCTTCTTCGTAATATGCTGAGTCATCACACACCTCTTTACAATGTGTAGACAAACCAGCTAGAACAAACGACTGCGTCCCTCAGTGATTGACGTGATATTGAAACCAATTCGATGCTCCCTCTTATTCCAGGTTAGAGACATTAGTACAGGCACATGCACTGAGACTTGGTCTGCAGAATTTTTGCAGAAATGAAGGATAACCCAGGTAAAAATGCACTGTAAACCTTGACAGTAGAAACACGAAGTGGCCAAATTACCATCAAAATCCCTGGTAGAACTGTGAAATAATTTATGGTCAGTTCATAATCAACCTGGTTACTAATTCTATGAAATTTGACAGTGGAACCATGAAGTGGCCAAATTACCATCAAAATTTCATAGTCAACCTGTGAACGTTCACATTAAAACTGTCAATTAACGACTCTAATCACAGCATCACACATTACAAACGGTTTAGAGCCAGGTGATCCAGATTTAATTAGAAGAACCTTTATTATTATCTAGTCTGTTCATGCTGAACATTTTGACACTGCTTTGTAAATCCATATATGTTTTCCAGCTAAACCAGCAAAGGACCAGCATATACAGGGAGAAACCAGTTTAGGCTCACATGCTAAGGTTTTTTATGAAAAGACAAAGGACCATCTGAGTCATCTTCAGTGTTCTCACTGAGTAATCAAACCGTGCTTAGCTGGTCCAGAGGTCGGTCCAGTACTAGTTTATGTGATAAACTTACTTGCTAGCTGACCAGTGTACCAAAGCACAACCGATGGTTATGTTTATTTTAACTGTTTATTTTTTCTAACTGCTGCACATTCTTAGTTCAATGTAAGCTTTTGCCTTAGTTAAGCCGCGTCAAAGCTATACAGCTAAGGTTCATGCTTCTGCTGATTACAAAAACAATCAAACTGCATGTTTATCTTGGTGTAATGCTAATTATTAAAGTATAATGAGGTACAAGGAAGCTACACAGAACTCTAATGTAATTAGTATTAAGCAGGCTAACCGCTGAGCATACAGCTACTGATGTAATGTTGTCGTTTTTTAGACCATAAAAGAGGAATTTCAGCAAGTCTCAACCAAATCTGGTTTAGTCTTGGTCTCGAGGTAAGGTGAACTCAAAGTGCAACGTGACAAATGATTTATAAAGTTCCTGCTCTTGTCGTTCAGTATCCAATCGATGAACACGTTTTATTTTGAATAGTCTGATGTTAGGGCTTTACTTTAACATGTCTGCACAATCTGGAGTTATTCTTATAATATTTTTACATTTAATAATAGCAATGAATCGAATGTTTTCGACTTTATATGGTGATTCGGATTAAGTTTGAGAGCGGAAAGTGAACAAAATCATCACCATCATTTGCATCCAAAGATTTTACAGAATACATGGTGTAATACAATATTATTTATTCATATAAACCATGTTTAAATAATAATAATGAATGTTAAGTGAATTACAAATTAATAATAATCCTCTTTTTTTCTTCTGGTATGATCTTAATCTTGTGATGGTCTCGGTTACTCCCGTTCTTGGTCTTATCTTAAATTCGGCTCGACTACAACACTAGGAAGATATGGATTGGACACGGAATGCAATTTACGATAAAGGTGAGGTAACACGTTGCATTTGAGCACCATATCAACTAATTTTTGGACTAATATCAAGCTTACTAGCTCACTTTCCCCATTATATACTTGCACCTTAAAATAACACTGAATAAACAAACAATTGATACGCTGTGTCTTTGGACACTCCGATTTTGAGCTCTATACACCCTTAAGTCATCCATTCATCAATGGGACATCCATGTTCATATGGTTGAGCCACTGTACTGGAATACGAAGGAGAAGATTGAGGCTTGGAGTCCTGGCTCTCACCCTTTTGAAGAACTACACCTAGCTTCACTTGGCTGGTCTACCATAGATCACCAACAGATCATCTTTAACATGCCTTGGCATAAATTCTGAACGGATGGAGAACCATTTGTCAAATTTCATTCCTTAAACTGGTTTTGTAACGATGGTGCCTAACACATCTATCCAAAAGCTCTACTCATTATTTCCGAATGCACCAAACCATTTATCGAGCCACTATTCCCTTCATTATAGGAAGAGACCACTCCCATCAGGATGGTGATCAGGTGATCAGTCAGAGAATAATTTATTGATCTGCAGTGATCATTCCTTCTGAGGGCTCAAGCAGACCGACCCCATACCAGCAAAATGCCAATAATCGTAATAGCCTCACAAGCTTCTTAGGTTTCATTATGTGCAAGATCAGAACCATAAATTAGGTTTTAAATGAGGTCTCTGTATGTTTGTAAAATTCCTCACAATGCATACCAACCAACATTTATGCTCAGAAATGCATCCACTCTTCCAAAAAATCTTTAGGTCTCCCTTTTACAGCATTAAGCTATAAACTTACAGTTACATTTATTAATTCACAAAGAGTAAAACCTGGCCGTGGCTACATGGGAGGAGCTCCGTGCCTAATCTGGACTCATTGGGAACTCACAGGTGCAAACTGGACAGGGTGCCAGTTCATTGTAGAGATCTGTAAACACACAATCTGACCTTCAGGGTGCAAGCCCCACCCAAGATTTAAGTCTTCAGGGAAGAATTGTGTTAGGTGAAAAAGACACCAAAGTTACTAGTTCTACATTTACATTTAGCAGACACTCCTTCCAGAGCAACTTACAATAAAAACATTTGGGGATTAAGCCTTTTTGACCCAACGTTTGCACCCTGACCGATGCTGGACATTCTAGTCCATAGTTTAGCATCATTTAGCAGAGCGACTTACAATCCAAGCAATTGTGGGTTAAGGGCCTTGCTCAGGGACCCATCTGTGGTAGCTTGGCAGAGGTAGGATTTGAACTCTGGACCTTCTGGCCCATAATCCAGTACCTAAACCACTAGGCCACCCCAGTCCCACTTATATTCTAAACCACATACAACCCTAGACATTTGGAAGCATCTCCAGAGCAGCACCATAATTACCCCACCACAACCATCTATAACACTGAGCCATAGTGACTTCCAGTTACTCATTAATGTCTTTGCTTAAGGGCCCTGTAGTGGCAGTTTGGCGGAGCTGGGGTTTGAACTCACAACAATCTGATTAGCAATCCAGTGCCCCAACCATTGAGCCACTACTGTTGGTTAAAGACCTTGTTTGGGGGTCCAACCAGGGGCAGCTTGGCAGAGCCAGAATGTAGGCTCACATATAATACAGAGCCACTAAACCTATGCTGTACACAACACTAACACAATGCACAATCCAACAATATTTAACAGCTGCTGAACACTAGAATTGTACTACTGTCAAAAGCTCAGAAATTTCAAATGACAAGTACTGTGTAAACATTTTTCGTAAAAAGATCTATTGTTCAGCTATGATATAATGATGTAACATATTGTAGACAACTGGGCCCAAAACTTGGATTAATCACGCCATAATACTACATACTATTATGTAGTATTAATACTAATATGGGACTGCGGTAGCCTTGTGGTTATGGTGTTGGAATCTGGACCTAATGGTCCAGGGTTCAAATCCCACCTTTGCCAAGCTGCCACAGTTGGAACCCTTAACCCACCGTTGCTTGGATTGTAAGACTGTATGAGTTGTAAGTTGCTCTGGATAAGAGCATCTGATCTTACAAATACTGTAAACTGATCTTCATACCAAATAATCTTTGTGATCTTAGCATATCTAAGCCTTTTCACCTTGTC
>JAUZSU010173749.1:0-12985 GCA_034780255.1 Parotocinclus maculicauda | reverse complement strand
GTGTGTGTGTGTGTGTGTGTGTGTGTGTGTGTGTGTGTGTGTGTGTGTGTGTGTGTGTGTGTGTGTGAGTGTGTGAGAGTGCCCTACGATGGATTATCGCCCCGTTTAGGGCTATTCCTGCCCTTGCGCCAGAACCGGCTGGCCTGCAACCCCGTGTGAATAAGGCAAAAAATAATGAATGAATGAATTAATGTTTATATTCCATCGAGCGCATTTATATTTTGGTTCTACAACGTGTGAAAATACTAATTGTAATATAAATGGTAAAATAATTTGTCACTGTTCTGGTCTGGACATGTAATGATGTTGAAAATGCGTGAGGTTTTTCTGTTGGTCAGATCGGATTTTGGTTGCAGAATGTCCAAGGCATTCCATTGCTTAAGGCCATAGCTGTTCTGTTCCACCCGGTAGGAGTTTCATGTCTCCATTCCACCGGGTTCTCACCAGTGTCAGAGTTTACTCTGACTGACCCAGCCTGACAGATGACATTAAATGGCTATGTCAATCCAATAAGGCAGGCTTTATATAAAGTGTTGCTGGTTTGGTTCTGGTGCTGTAAGGCTCGTTACATTAAGTCATGTTTTGCACATTAAGAACCATCACGCTCCTCAAAAACAAGCGCTTTCCTGAGGGCTGAGATCAACATGGAAATCCATTAGAAGCAGATAGTGCGTAAGAACATGCTCCAAGCAATAAAACCTTATGACTCAATTCAGGAAAAAAGATGAAGTACCAGGACGGACGGAAATGGGATTATGATCTGCCCTTAAGGCACAAGAATACCTGGGAGAACTATAACTTGCTCATAGATGGCTCAGCTGCAGTGGGTGATGAAAGAAAAATGTTTCCTTTTCCTGTCCTCTCTCCCTCATCTTCTCCTTCCGCTCTGCTTTCCTGTCCTAAAACAGCCCCCATAATAAGAGAGAAAGCAAACTAGGGTGAAGAGCGTTCTGCTCTCACTTTTACATGTGAGCATTAAATGCAGAAGAACGACTGAGCTGTTGAAATCTTGTATTCTATCACAGTTTTTGCTTTCTTAAGATTCTTTGAAAATCTAGAAGTCCATGAGCGGCACACTGCGGAAGTGAGGGTCTTCAGACATCTCTTGCTTCTTGTCTACCCTCGACTGCCTTTGAGCATGCTAACGAGCAAACGTCTTGGCTTAAACCAACCGAGTCGCTTCCTTTTGAATGGCTGCCATGGAGAGAGAGTCAGGGAAGTGAGTATTTACTACTAGGAAGAGACAGAGATAAATTCTCACATTAAAATTTACATTTTAAGGCTCGCGGGCAAGCGTGTGCCTATATTTGTTTGATAATATTAATTAACATGAATCCTGTATTTGTGCTGCATAATGAATGAATTTATAATGTATAAGCAGACACAATTAATTAATACAAATCCTGTATTTGCACTGCATTATAAGTGCATTAATAATGTATAAAAAAATACCTCATAATGATTAGCAAATCCTACATAATTCTAAAAGTAGTGGTGGTTTGGGTATTCCTGATGACATGTTTCGAATTTAAGGTTACCATTAAAACACAGTAACATTATGTACTTTATTTAAACAAGCTGAGTTCATTTAGGATCTGAGATGGTCTATATAGTGGAGTTTTAGTAACACAGTGTCATGTTAGTAGCGTCGCAGCTGGCTTCTGTTGTACCAAAGAACCAGGCTTCACCTCTGAGATTCAAAGGAACTCTGTTTCACCAGAGTACTGACAGCTGCACTGGATTTCTGCTCATCTAAAGAGCACCATTTATACAGGGTTCTCTGTCCTGTCTGTGTGACATATCTCTGTCTTTTGCTGTGTCTATTGCGTCTGTGGTGGCCTAGTGGTAAAGGTACTGAACAAAGTACCAGAAACTCCAGGGTTCAGATCTCACCTCTGCCACAGTTGGGTCCCTGAGCAAGGCCCTTAACCCACAATTGCTTTGATTGTAGGACTGTATTAATTGTACATCATGCTAGGCTGGTAAATATTTTGAAACTACAGTTTTGCCTTGTTTGCAAGGGTGAAACAGGTAGTTGACCAAAGTGGTTATATTACATTACCATAGTCATACAGTGTTTCTGTGCTGCTGTAATGTAAACATAAGGGGTATTTTCAAGAAGCTTGGTAAATGTTAAATAAAACAAACAAACATACAAAAAATACTTGCCCAGTGTTGTTGAGTTTATTAAGTTTGCTTTAGGTCTGTCAGCCTTATAGTATTATTTCCTTGTTTGTTATTTATTGGTGTAAACTCACCACCTGCATTTACTGTACATCCGCCTCTGTCTCTTGATGACCAAGCGTGCCAATGTTCATAACAAATCTTCATAACAAGAGTAAATATTGTTTATTAAGAGCAGAAGGTGCACTAATTAAAAGCAGGTAACACATTCATGCAAAAGGGGACCATAAATAAAATTTAGGGAAACAGGATTTGGCCTGGTCTCATCTGGCACAGCTAGAATCTGTAGCGCTGGGGCACTGTGCTAAAATCAGAGCCAGCTCTTCTTGTCCTTTTCGGTTGTTGGAAGCTATTTACTGTATCTTGCTCTTGTTAGCAAAGTGTCGGCGCCATTTGGAGTTGACTGAATCAGGCAGCGGGATGAATACAAAGCACGTGCCTTTAAAGCTTAGCCTGGTTGTTACTAGGAGACGTCCAGTGAACAAGGCCGCTCAGGGCTGCCAAATTAGCCCAAAGTTTGGACAGGCAGGCAGGTTGTGAACCCGGATTCGAAGATATACATTTTCTAAATGAGATTTGAAAGGAATTAAAAGTGTTGCCTTTTAAAATAAGCAGGAAAACAATTTTGCGCTTGAGGAGAGGCATCACGATATATCACATCACATAAAGAGCTAATGCATTCAAGCTCGAAAAGTGAGTAGAAGGCATGAAATGAAGCTGTTTGTTTGTGTGTGTGTGTGGATAAGATTTTTTTTTTAGTCCTCAAGCCTAAATTATTGCTTTGTCAATGTACATTACGTAAGCTCGGCTTGTTTATGCCCTAAAAGCCATTTCACAGCCTATAACCATTCTTAACACACAAATAAACACAGACGTTGTCGTCCGAAGCCAGTGAATGTAAATTGGTCAAAGTTAAAGGGGGGTCATGCTCGATTTCTTTGCAGCACACTGCACAGTTCTATCGACAACACAAATAACAAGCTCACACTACAACATCTTAATCCCAGTCATACACATTTTGTAACCCACAAAAAACTCAGAATAAGGCCGTGCTGGTTCAGCTGAGGACATTTATGAGCAGGTTTACATGCACAGAGTAATCAGATAACTTCGAAATATTTGTGATAATCTGACCACTGGGATTACCTGCCTCCCAAAAATTTGATGGGAGTTTTTATGATCTTTCAAATCAAGAAGCTTACAGTTATACCAAAAGTATGAAGTCACCATTGTATGAGCAATGTGTTATTTCAGCCACACTCACTGTTAAAGGTTAATGGAGTCATGAAATCTCCATAGACAAAGAGTGGTTTGGAATTGCAGTATGGGCTGGATTTGAACACACCAGTGACGTTCAGTATGACAAGTTCTTCATCCATAAGAGGTCCAGTCATCAGCTTTTTACCCTGCTCTCCTAAAACAAAGCCTATCAAGATATGGCTTGCCAAATACAATACAGAACATTGGTTGCCCATGCATTAACCGTAACTCCATCAGACACCACTGAGACAAATTGGAATGCCAGCTGTAAAACCGGGCACATTCGGTCCAACATCCTCACAGCCGTGTTCCAAAATCTAGCAGGAAGCTACACGTCCCAGAGTGCTTGTTTGTTTATTTGGTTTACTTAATGTTGCTGTCAGCATCAATGGCCATTTTAATGTATATGTATATATATGCAGATCGGGCCAATTTAGTGTAATCACTTATCCTAATGCATTTGTTTGTGTTGTAAGAGGAAACCAGAGTTCCCAAAGTAAACCCACACAGACATGGGGAGGACCCAGGCTGCTCCACCTGGGTGTCAAACACGGGGCCTTCAAATTGTTGTATGTAACTATATCGCAGGCAGATATGTAAATGATTACAGGTGTGGTCTTATTAGATACTGGGTCCTGCCACAATAGGGTGTAAAAGTGCCATATAAAAAGGCTCTCAGGGGGCTACTTTTGGTGAGAGATCATTTACTGCTAGACATGCCTCTATGACACATTCAAAGACATTCTGCCCAGCTGACAGACTTTGAGAGGGGGCGCATCATTAGACTGAGAGAAGCAGGATGGTCGTTTCGACTATTGGTCTGTCATGTAGGCCATTATGACCAAGCTGTTAGGAGGTGTTGGGAGCAGTAGGCCATACCGTGGATTTGGCAATGGCAGGAACCGATACTCAACTCCATAAACATATATATATATATATACTATTCACATAATTTAGGGGGTATTTCCAAATGAAATAGCCCATAATCACATGAAACTTTTAAAAATAAGTAATTATGGGTCTTAAATATGCTGGTGACAACAGCCAACCAAAAGAAAAACAGTGAGAACCGTTAGCCAGTACAATAATCTCTTGAGCATCCGTGCAGCATCCAGCTAAGCAGGATCACAAGTTCAGCAATGGTCTTTGTTTTTTATTGTCAATACAATATTTATAAATTAAAGCTGATTGGAACACTTAGTAATAAAATAACCTATGTGTTAATGATTTTGCTAAACTGAATGTTAATGTAAGGTTTTAAGCATGTTTAATGTACATATGCTATGATATATACTGTATATGTTAAACAGCCCAGTTTATAAAACAATCGATTAGGATAGAATTGTCAAAATGTAATCCCATAATTAATCGACGAGCACCTGTATAAAATAATTATATTTTTGCATATAATGTCTTGGGCAGCATGGTGGCTCGGTCGGTAGCACCACTGCCTCACAGCAAGAAGGTCACGGGTTCAATCCCAAGATGGAGCAGCCTGGGTCCTTTCTGTGTGGAATGTCCTCCTCGTGTCTGTGTGGGTTAACTCCGGGTGCTCAGGTTTCCTCCCACAGTCAAAAGCCATGTATGTTAGGTTAATTAGTGTCTATGGTCCTTAGTGTGTGACTGTGTGTATGATTAATGCCTACAATGGATTGGTGCCCCGTCTAGGGATGTTCCTGCTCTTGCGCCCAGAGTTACCAGGTGGACACCGGCTGGCCTGTGACCCCTTGTGGATTAAGAGGAGGATAATGGATGGCATATAATGTCTTATACAGTGTAGATTTTCTAGGGGTGTGGAACAGATTTAAGAAATTTGCATTATTGTTTACGGGAAAAAAGGTTATCTCAGTTCTTGTTATTTTCTGCACTCAGGTACCACTGTATTGTTGGACGACATGGCAATTTATTTGAATCAGAACGAGCAATCATAGGAAAGTGGAAACTTTAAAATCACACAAGGACATGAGAAGAACTTGCCAGAGTCTATGAGGTGCCAACAGTAGACGCTAGACGTGACAAAAATTGAGTTTAGAAAAGAGCTTAAAAGTTATGGATTAGTGTACACTAATCACCATACAAAACAGGGACAGTCCAGTCCTGGCAGACCTTTCCTGTCTGCTTCACTTCTGTGCTCTGTCTTAAAATGGTTCTGAGTCACTTAACACAATTCTTTCACTCAGCAGGTTTAAAGAATTCAGTGACCTCCAGCACTGCATCTGCTGTCACACAGATGAGAAGAACTGTCACATGGGATATTCATCCAGATCCATTCATTATGGTGTGCTTTTGTTTGAAGATTTCAGCACCGGGATGTGATTATTCAGCCTGATCACTGAGGTAATTAGGACATATTTGAGTAAAAGACAATATACAGTACTGAGGTTAAACACATTCAGTGTGGAGTGTATGCTTTATTTACAGTGTGGAATAGTAACCCTGTGTAGATATAGATACACTCACTGGCCACTTTATTAAGTATACCTAGATAAACCCCATTTTGCTGTCAGAACTACCTAATTCTTAATTCAACAAGGTGCTGGAAAATGTTCTTAGAGGAGTCATTAGAGGAAAGAATATATATAAACATGTCTATGTTTTTCCAGTGGTCATGTAGCATATTAGAGAAATCAATTGCTGCAAATTACAAACTCTATCAAACATTTTTTGCCAGATATTTGCATCTGATTTGCATCTAATCTATGTTGTGCATTTTGCAGCCCCCGTACAGCGTCCCGTCTCAAAGATATTTAATGCTAATCATACACTAGAGGACTTTGAAATCACAATAAACAAACATCTAATTAATACCTAATAAATAAATCAGTAAATACAAACAGCATAGTCATCCACACGGGTTGCAAAATAAACAAAGCAGCTTCTTAAGCAGCCTACTGTAATGCTATCCTAAGATCATAATCATAAAAACACAACATTTGTGTTCTAATAATCTAATGGCGGGTAAAACTTTTGCACTTTAAAGATAAAACACAAGATGAGTTATAATGTAAAATGAATTTGTTTTAGTCATCTTTGCTGGAGTTAAATAAGAATTTCTATGCTATGGTTGAGTAAGATGAAGTGGTCGTATGGAAACATTTGGGTTTCTCCTATTTTAGAAACCACCAGCCACCACTGGACAGGGCGCCAATCCATACCAGGGCAAATGTGTGCACATGCACTTATTCCCTCTCACTGGGACAATACAACAATGCCATTTGTTATTGCTTCGGAATACTTGCATGTGATTTTACCTGCAGTGTCCTATTTGCTGCAGTAATTACAAATTCTGTGGAGCTGCAGAAGAGCATCATCGATCAAAAGTAGGAGTGCAGGACACTGCTGATAGCAGGAGAAATCCAGAGCAAATGCACAGTTGTATCAATTATTGCAGCACTGCACATCCATAAAGAAAGATCTGCAGCATTTCCAAAAGCCACAAACAGCATGTGTTGCATCAACTAAAATTAATAGAGTAATTAATAAAGAGAGCATCCAAACAAAATAAGCATTGATGGACCACAGAAGCTGCGATAAATAATAATGATGAAGTGGTATTGATAAAGAGTTTATCATATTCTTGAGGGTCTCACACTGAGCTGCACAGCGGGCACTGCGTTAAGAGATACATTATTAGATTTATTAGCTAGACAAGATTTATGAAATCGAAGCGAATTAATGGCACAACCGTAAAACTAATGCAGCCTTCAAGGTAGCGAAGATCCATACTTCATCCAGCATGCATCTGATATAATTTACATTTTTTGCAGGCTTTTGCAGTCGTCCAACCTCCCAAACCAGCAATAAATTCTGATAATAAGGTCTGCAGTTTTTTGAGGTAGGCACATGGAGAGCAAACACCCAGGCATGTGAAGCTATTCCTTTTCACCCACACCTATACAGGGTACTGTAACTAGAAGGGGGGCTTAGTTCAATATTCCGAGTGATCTGATTCATTCATGTCGACAAGCGCTCCCAGGGAAGAGGTAAAAGTGATGATAGGTCTCCGCGAGAGATGGCTTCCTGTTCCGCCAGCAGCAGCAGAATCGTTCAATGGCAGCTCCGCCAGCTTTGTGAAGTGCAGCTGAAAGGAAGGGCGATCGAGCCATCTCAGATGATTCTCAAGCAGTCGCCGCAGCCAGTTCTCAAAAGTCCTCTTAGCTAAGGCTCTATGGTCTGATCAAAGCTCATTCTGAGGAGCCGCTAATCTGACCCAGGTCATCATTGCTTCATATGTGCAAAGACACTATCAAGAAGAAGGTCTTGGCGGTAAAACGTAGGCTGCCTCCTGGCCTTTTTAGTGTCATTTGATTTATGGAGCTTAGAGTGAGACCCTTCGTGTTGGGAATACGACTGAAGATAAATGTCCCCTGGCCGATAAAAATAGTAGTAGGTGTGCTCTTCAATCACTCCTGCTGGGAGTTGAAAGTAAAAAGAAAGGACATGCAGTGAAAACTTTTGGCTTTTGCTGTGATCTACTGCTTGCGCTTTATACCTGAAAAGCGGTGACATGTCAAAGTGGCGACTAGAGACTATAGGTGAATCTGAATCAGAATGGAAGTGGAGGACCAGGGGCCTGATTTATGGGCTGTGCAACACGTCGTGGGGTATGCGGGAAAAAAGCTTTTGTTAGAACACATCTCACGGCAATTTATCAGCCTCGCCACCCACCCAGAGACCTTCCAAAGCAAGAGCTGAGCCTGTGCTGAAATGAATGGTGGAAGAGGCTCAAGACGAAGAGCTGAATTCCTCGATGTTTATTCAAATTGAATGTTATAAAAAGCAATTTTTTAGAGGTGTAACCTTAGGGGTATTTGCTGCCAGAGACTTCTATTATGCTAAGAAAATTCATATTTCTAACATTTGCATAGTGGCAGCCGAAATGGGTAACAAGACCTTCGAGAAATCATCATTGCACATGCGTAGCATAGCTTCGTTCTAAGGGCCTGAATCATAAAAGCTTAGTGAAGAGACAAAATTACACGTAAAATTAACGTTATGAAAATTTTCTGCCAGATTTATTAGTAGACTGTTTGCATGTTAATGAGCAATTAAACACGAATTTGTCTCCACATACTATTTTCCAATCTTGGCACACATCTTAGCCTTTTCACCTTGTTCCAATTTTGTTTTGCTACCCCTCCAAAAAGACTGATCAAGCTTCTGACCAAGCTTCTTCCGCTGTAGAAGGGTTAACTTGACATCCTCATGAATGGTAAAAATCCTGCAAAATGCCTCAGAAAAAAATTTATTCTGATACGCATAGTGCATTCATATTGACACCGATTATTTTCGAGAGTACAAAGTGGCGTTTTTGGTAGTAAAAAAGTGGCTTGACAGTAAATTACATGTAGGCTAAATGAAGCCACCTACAAAATTCTAGCCCTTTTGTTTTCTTACTGATGAGCCAGCGATGCTGCTCTCTCTTATAATGCCACTTTCCAAATGTCTGCCAGCTAAGCTGAGTCGGAGGATTCCACCTGGTCACAGTGATTAGAAGACGGCATTTCGCATCACAGATCAATTGCACATTGACTAAATTGTAATTCTTATTAGTTCTATATGCAAATGTATTGTTAGATCGTGGCATGATGGGAATGTGTGTACAGTCGCAAAGGCACTGAAATTCTGTTTGACTTTCAGCTGTTGTTCCTTCTGTAAATAAACTCGTAATGAGACATGAACTGTATTATGCTGTCTAAAAATAATTCAGAAACATTCCAGCAGCTAAAAATCTGAACAGAAACTGTGCAGGTAGAGGAAGAGCATGGGAACTGCTGGACTTGACTAGTACTCTATTAATACTCTAATAAACATCCAAAAGCTCTTAAGATGTAGCATTTCCACAGGTGAGTATCACATATATTATCCGTATTTTTACTAAAACAATTCACATTATTTATCTCTAGTTATATAACAACCTCCCTGTACAGTATTATTGTATTGTATTGAAATTCTAAAATTAACAGAGCATGTTGAGTGTTATTAGTGGAATTTTATTTTTTATGTATTATATAATTCTTTTGTCAGTTTATTTTAAGTTTAGTCGTGTCTAATGAAAATTTAGGTCTCTTCTGGGTGCGCTTTACTTGTGGCCAGGACCTGTACATTTTACTCGTTTAGTACTTAGTAATTTACTAACATTACTAACTAAGAAACTTTCCATCTGTCTATTTAGGAAAAAAGTGTTTTACAAATGTACATGCAAATTCATTCTGTTCACGTCTCATGAATAAGAGTGTTAACAAATACCTTTTTAAAAGTCCTTCGGCTCTCTCTCTCTTGTTAAGTTAAGCCATTATAAAGCACCAAATAACTTAGTTTATAAAACCTTTTTACATTTCACACCAAAGTTTTTCTGTTTGAACTGAATACTTTGTATTTTCATTCAATACTTGGTATGCTCTGCCTCCACCAAAGTAGGGTAAAAAAGCCGTTATTTATAATTTTAATTCCTTGCTATTAATGAGGACGAATTGAAAGATATGGCGTGGCCTGTTTTTTTTTTTTTTTGTTCTTTGCCGTGAGAACTGGTACGACTTATTTCAAAGAAGCCTCTCAGATTTTTGCTGCGACTGTTGTTCTGAATTTCAATAGGATCCCCTCCTCTTTCCAGCTTGCAGCTATCTGAACTCCACATGAGTAAAAACAAATCCAATGAATATGGATGTGCTTCAGCTACAGAAGCGTTCCGACCTTGGCCGGATGCTTCACTAGGCTGCAAAAGTGCACAGGTAGCGCAGATGTTCTACCACAAACAATTAGGTTTGGCTGTGGGTTTGGAGCTAAGCCTTAAACACACTTACACAGAGTACCAGACAGGCAGAAAGATGGATGGTACCTAAGGTAGACTCCTGAAAGACTTCTGAAAGATTAAGAAGATCCTCCATGGGTGTCTCCTTAAAAGAAGTACTGACACAAACTCGGTCTGAGGGTTGGCAGTGGATTTAACGCAGCATGGTGCTGCTAGAGACATTAACACTAAGTACTAACTTCCATCACTGAACGACAAGGGAAATGAAATCCTTTGGCTTTGAAAGTCCCATTAAAGCAGCAACCAAACTCTGTTCCATATCAAATAGCTCGGTAACGACGGACTGGTTTGCTTCTAGGTAACACATGATAGGGATTACCAAGGAAGATGTCCCTGTATCACCACCAATCCTATGTTGTTGTTTTTTTTTTAAGTTTGGCACTCACTTTGGCTCTTTTAAAGTAAAACTTGTAAAACTAAATATCAGCAATTAACCATAACCATTGCCTTAGTATGCTTAGTAACCAAAAGTATGTGATGTTTGATTGAACTTACAACAAAAATAAAAGCTGAGATGTAGAAAATGGCAATTTGAAACAGAAAAATGAATAAATATTTCATGTTTCGTCTGGTCATTGTTATTTAATTTGTCCCTGTAACACAGGGCTTTAGGGCTAGTAGTAAGCACAAAAAGACAAAATAATGATATAATTTCAAACGGGTGATGTCAACAGGTGATTATAATCATGATTTAAAACAAAATATGCATCCATGATAAGTGGTTTAGGAGCAAAGATGGGCAGAGGATCTTCAGTTTGTCAACAAATATGCGGGAATAAATTATTAACATGTTTTAAAAAAATTTTTAAACAACAACAATGTTTCTTAAAGAAAGATTGGACAGAATTTGCATATTTCTTCCTCTACAGTGAATAATATCATTAAATAATTCAAGAATTCTGATGGAATCTCAGTGTGTAATGAGCAAGGGCTCAATCCACAACTAAAGACCTACGATCTAAAATCTCTCAGACAGCACTGCGTCAAAAACCACCATTCATCAATAGCTGATAGAACCACATGGACAAGGGATTACGTTAACAAACTTCCGACAAGCACTATACAATACGGAGCTATATTAAGAAATTCCACTTAAAACGTTACTGTGCAAAAAGAAGTTTTGTTAACCATGTCCATAAGTGACATTGATTTCTCTGGACTCTTGAGTTATCTGGGATGCACCGTCAAAAGGTGGAAACATGTACTGTGGTCAGATGTATCAGTATTTCAGATCTTTTAAAGACGATATGGATGCCATGTGATTCGGACCATAGGCAAAAAGGACCATTCAGACTGTTATTAGCAACAAGTCTAAAAGCCAGGGTCTGTCATGGTACGGAGCTGTGTAAGTGTCCTTGTTAATTTACACTCATGTGATGGCAGCATTAATGCAAAAAAGTTTATTGAGATCATGGAGGAACGTCTGCATCTTTTCCAGGCACATAAATGCATTTTTCTACCAAACAATACAAAACCACATGCTGCACACATTGCAAAGTCATAGCTGTGGAAAACGAGGGTACCTGATTGGCCTCTCGATGAATCTCATTTAAAACATTCCAAAGCTTTTTAGTATTTTCTATGTTCCCCCTTTCTTCTAGTGACAGCATATTCTCCAGCTGGCATGGACTCCGCAAATTTGTACAAAATCTAATCATAAATGGTAACACAAAGAGCATCTTGTGATATAAAGGACCGCTTGGCTTTCTCTCTCTCTTTAAGTGCCCCATGTATGCTTAGTGAGGTGTAGGTCATATGAAAGGCATTCACACACCATGACGCCTCTTACCGTACTCTGTGCTTAACCATGGTAAAAGTGCAGTCATTTCTCATCCAGTCTTAATCACTTATATAACTGTGCTGAATCACTCTGACTCGAACTTTCCATATTACATCAAAAAAATATTCAGTTTTTCTCTGACACAGAACACATTAGACAGCCTTTTGGTCATTGGTTCTCTTGAGAACATTTTGTTATTTGAATCCATTTTCGGGCATGGCCCATTTTTCCTCAGCTGCATTTATGCCAGTATTTATGGTGTTACATGCCTCCATACCACATGCCTCATCAGTCTCACTTGTACCCCAGTAAAATATGCTGGATAACTCAGCAGAAATACAGGACACAGCATATAAATTCACTACATACACTACATTTCCCATAACACCTTCAAAAATGAATGCAATTAATAACAAATTCTCATTTATCACAGAGCGTCTACGTTATTGATAAATCTCTTAATCTACTTAGTGTTTAAGAGGCTTGCTCTTTAAGGGCTACTACTGATTGAAAACCAGAGGGGTATAGCACACAATGATAGTGGTATGATCCAAATAATCTTGTATGCACACCTATAGTGCAATAAATGCTAACTTAGTACATTTGCAACGTACAACTGATCCAGTCAATCACACAATCCTATTAATTGTAGATAAAGCTTGGCAGAGGTGGGATTTAAACCCTGGACCATTTCATCTATAGGCCAGGACCTTAATCGCTAGTCTTTAACAGTCTTTAAAATAAAAATAAGTTCAGCATACATTGACAGCATTTAACAGAAGCTCTTACCAAGAGCAACTTTACAACTAAAACAGTTCCAAGCAATGCTGCTTCAAGGGTCTTGCTCAAATACAGTCGATTCCGATTAATCAAACCACATCGGGACGCGATGGTTTTGGTCCTAATAACCGGCTGGTCCGATTAAACGAACATGCTCTATGTTACAAGAC
>JAUZSU010173728.1:0-12985 GCA_034780255.1 Parotocinclus maculicauda | reverse complement strand
TTCAGAGGTACTGCAAAGAAGAATGGGCAAAACTGCCTAAAGATAGGTGTGCCAAGCTTGTGGCATCATATTCAAAACGACTTGAGGCTGTAGTTGCTGCCAAAGGTGTAACAAAATGTGGAAAAAGTGAAGCGCTGTGAATACTTTCCGGATGCACTGTATGAACTGCGAAGTATCTGTTTATAGGACACTGGCTCCCAATGCTGAGAATTCTGAGATCATATTCCAACTTTGTGAAGTCATGGTTGTGTCTGATTGCATGTCCTTTCTCTCCACTGATCTTGTCACTCTCTGATTGGGTTCTATTTCCCACTGGCTTCTATCTCGGGTTTAAACCTTTCTGTTTTCTGCCTTTCCGCCTCTGCACAAAATTTCCCATCAGGACAGGACTTTTACTGGCATTAAATGTATTCTTCTTTAACCATCCATTGATTTGCGTGCAGGGTTGTCTTACTGCATTAACCCATTTCTGTTGAGACTTCTGACATCTTGAATTCCAATAGCATTCTGACTTTTCCACTTGATCTTTAGCCCACTGCACATCAGCAATGCTCTTTTTGTAGATAAATGGTATTATGCAACCGTACCACACACACCATTATTGTTCAGTGTTTTCCTGAGATAATAACAATTTTTAATTAACAATTAACAATTAATTAACAATAATTAATTAACATTAATACTAACCAATGTGAGAGAGGCCTTTAATTATTTAAATCTTAAAGAAAATTGTCTGAATATCATCCCACTGATTGTAAACACCTGACTTTAATTTCACCTTCAAATTAACTGGGAATCATACAAGTTCACATCACATTATTTTGCCACTCACAATAATATCGGTTCATGCCCCTAAGTAAACTAATGCCCAAATATAATATTTTGTCCCATTTGTTAAATTGGGTATAACTTTAAGTATAAAACTCTGGTGATGGTTTCAGTTAAGTTTATCTAGCAATAAAACAATTCTAGGTTTCACAAACCTTCAAGCACCACATGTGTAGTTGATTGGTGTGAGTATGGAGGCCATAAGAAGCAGGATAATGCAGAGAAATTATTTAAGCAGCTTTATTGAAAATAAACATGGGAAAAGGCAGAACAGATTTAAACCCAGTCACAAGTTAATTAACAACCTAAACCACACCACCACCACACTGAAAAAAGAGAACAAGGCAGACACCTGAAGCAAAGCAGGGGAATACAAAGCTGAAGTGTAGGAGCAAACAGATGCAATTCTTAAATTGGTTGGTAAATCTGTTCTGACATTTAATGTAATATTTTACCAAACTATCTTTTGTCCGTCTTTGGTCAGGATTACTGCCCACTGGATTACCTCAAACAAATCTAAAAGTCTATGAGGTGTGAAGATTTTACACAGTGTTCCTGCCACGGTTCATTGTATCCATTATTTTCAGAACAACACCCAAGTTGGCACTTCAGCACTACAGCATTTTGTCAGTGAAGGAATCTAAATTACACATTAAAACTGTTCAAACATGGAACATTATTTAAGATCTATATAATATAAGAATCTTCATTACAATTCTCAAAGCTTAATGCAGTAATGTGAGCTAATGTTTTGAAATCATTTCTATATGCATATTATGCATAATTTAAATTAATTAAATACTATAGACAAACAAGGTGCTATGGTGTGTAAACAGGATGTCGAGAAAGACGTGTGTGATGTAGGGGATGATTGTTGGAAGTGATACATGCTGCAAATATGAGCATGACAAAGTTTTGAGAAAAGACGTGGTCATGACGTTATCTTTAATTAAAAAAGGATAAGTATTGTTTAACATGCATTTGCATTATTCTGTATGCCTTAAATTAGATACACATGCTTTTTGTAATTACAATAAAGACAACACCAGTTTTTCAGTTTATCACAAGAATCATTTGGCATGCTCTAAATTTTCCTGGCCTCCTGCTTTAATGCTCTTCCTGCTGGTATGATTAAGTCAGCAATAGCACCATATGGGACAGCAAACACCCATGCTCACTAGCACTTCAGGTTCCTTGCCTGTCTACGATGTGATAACGCAGGTTTTACCAAGCTTGAAGCAGGGAAAGAAGGGACATTTTCTTTCCTGATACTTTCATTTGGAAGATCAAAATAGCTCTCCAGAGTTATTTTGCTTTAGCAAACCTTTTTCTTGCCTGTTTTTAGTTTCACATTTTATTAAGCCCGAGTCAGCCTTATTAAGCAGCATTCTAACTCAGTGTTGCAAAATTACTTTCATCATTGATGCCTATATTAAGGAAAGACATAATTATATATGCACATAAATACATGGGAGAGAAAACAGAAGCAATTCTCGAAGTCACTGTTGTTAAATTTGTTCGACCTTTACTGAAATATTTTTCCAAACTATCGGTTGTCCTTCTTTGGTCTGGATTACTGCCCACTGGATTACCTAAAACAAATCTCAAAGTCTATGAGGTGTGAAGATTGTACACAGTGTTCCTGCCATGGTTCATTGCATCCATTATTTTCAGAACAACACCCAAGTTAGTACTTCAACGCTACAACATTTTGTCAGTGAAGTTATTTAAATTAAACATTTCAACTGTTTAACTATTAAACAGTCTTTAAGATCTATATAACATAATATTTTTTATTACAATTACTCAAAGCTTAATGCAGTAATGTGAGTTTTCTGTATAATTTCTATATGCATATTTAATCAGTTGATATTTGGCAAAACACTTGATGATTCTGCTGCTAATGACAAAAGGTCCAAGTTCCTGATAATATCAAAAAGATCATTACTCAAAGAGGAAGATCTTAAATCCACCTGAAATATTACTTACAAATGCATTTCAGTAATTTTGCCCTGCAGATAACATTTCTGAACGGGGTATAGTTTGTTAAAATGAGATAAGTCACCCCCTATTTGTAAAGAAATTAAATAAACTGGTATGGGGAATGTTTTACCCCAGTGCAGGACCATGTTCATCCTACCTTACCTGCCTACCATACAATATCCTCTTTTTCCAGCTTGTTGGCACAATTCCAGCAGCACAATTCTTACAGAGTGCCTTTTACAGAAAGTTTTCTGGTCCTGTGTAATGATGCTTGTGAAAGCTAATGATATGCTCTTTATTGGCTCATAAAATAGATTAATGTGCTGAATTGAATTTCATTTCTGTCCAACCTCGGCCTGTTCTGATGAGCAGATACATGAAAATAGTCAGATGATATTGCATTTTTGTTACAAAATGTTTAAAAAAAAAAAGTTGTGCATACTACAGTGTTAATTTTTTCTCGGTATCCGTCTCAGTTTCAATTATTTCTTCCAGATAAAGACTGTGGTTATTGTTTTGATTACTTTGGATGATTTATGGTTTATAATTTTGGTCTAAATGTTTTCCATTGAGCAAATTTTAAACTATGTATATGCATTCACAATATGTTATTTTTCGTATATTATTTTGTTATGCTAGGTACTGTTGTAGTTCTCATCGTGACATGTTTTTTCTCTCTTTTTTTCCAGAAATTAATGTGCAGTCTGGAAATCCCTAACTTTATTTGAGCCTACAGAAAATCATTCCCGTTAAACAAGCTTCCTGACACCGCTGAATTTTTAAGGATAAAAAGTTCATTCAGTTACCCGGGCACTTGATGATCACAACACATCTCAATCTCATCGCTTCTCTGGGAATACAACCCATCATTGATCAGAAGAAATAAAATGGCTAGAGAGACATACTCTGCTGTTCAGGGCCAGCCTTGCTTTTCCGTGCTGCTGGTATTGTTTACACTGACTTCTGTTGCAGCTACAGAGTGTCCTCAGCTATGTGTGTGTGAAATCCGGCCTTGGTTTACACCCCAGTCCACTTATAGGGAAGCTATAACTGTGGACTGTAATGATCTCCGTCTTACACGTATCCCTGGCAACCTGTCAAGTGACACACAGGTTTTACTTCTGCAGAGTAACTACATTGCCAGAACCAGTGAAGAATTGGAACAATTGTTGAACCTGACTGAACTTGATCTTTCCCAGAACAACTTCACCAACATTCATGACATAGGCCTGATTAACATGTCCCAGCTCACCACTCTCCATCTGGAAGAGAACCAGATTGCTGAGATGCCTGATTTTAGCCTGCAGGATCTTACAAATCTTCAGGAGCTTTACATAAACCATAATCAGATTAGTTACATTGCATCTAATGCATTTGCAGGTTTGCGCAACCTGCTTAGACTTCACCTGAACTCCAACAAGCTCAAGGCTATTGATAGCCGTTGGTTTGATTCTACACCTAACCTTGAGATTCTAATGATTGGGGAAAATCCTGTGGTCGGCATTGTAGATTTGAACTTCAAACCACTTGTTAGCCTGAGAAGCTTGGTACTGGCAGGAATGGAACTGACAGATGTACCAAGCAATGCATTTGTTGGACTGAAAAATCTTGAGAGCCTCTCTTTTTATGATAATAAACTTGTAAATGTTCCACAAAGTGCCCTACAGAAACTCCCAAACCTAAAGTTTTTGGATTTGAACAAGAACCCTATACACAAAATCCAAGAGGGGGACTTTAATAATATGTTAAGACTAAAAGAACTCGGAATTAATAATATGGTAGAGCTTGTCTCAATTGATCATTTTGCCCTGGATAACCTTCCAGAACTGACAAAACTTGAGGCCACTAACAACCCCAAGCTTTCCTACGTCAGCCGATCAGCATTCCATGATGTGCCATCACTTGAGAGCCTCATGCTCAATAACAATGCTCTAAATTCTTTATACCTGGCAACAGTAAAGTCCTTGCCAAACCTGCGGGAGGTCAGTATCCACAGCAATCCATTGCGGTGTGATTGTGTTATCCAATGGATGAACCTAAATAAGACAACCATTCGATTTATGGAGCCTCTTTCAATGTACTGTGCCATGCCACCTGAGGTCAGAGGCAAGCGCATGCGAGAGGTACTTTCTCATGAATCTGTTGACCAGTGTTTGCCAATGATATCCCATGACACTTTCCCTAACCACCTTAACCTGGACATTGGCATGACAATAGACCTTGACTGTCGTGCAATGGCTGAGCCTGAACCAGAGATATACTGGGTGACACCTTTAGGTAATAAGGTTATGATGGACACTGTGTCTGATAAGTACCACCTCAATAGTGCTGGAACCCTGCGCATATCTAACATTCAGGTTGACGATTCTGGTCGCTATACCTGTGTTGCTCAAAACACAGAGGGAGCTGATACAAGGGTGACTGCAATCCGTGTTAACGGTACTCTACTGGACAGCACTCAGCTTATGAAAATCTATGTGAAGCATACAGAATCCCACTCCATCCTGGTGTCGTGGAAGGTCAACTCCAATGTAATGGCTTCCAACCTTAAGTGGTCATCTGCCACCATGAAGATTGACAACCCCCATATAACCTACACAGCTAGAGTTCCAGTTGATGTCCATGAGTATAATCTGACACATCTTCAACCTGGCACTGAATATGAGGTCTGTCTTTCAGTCTCCAGTATCCACCAACAGACTCAAAAGTCTTGTGTAAATGTCACAACTAAGCATTCTACTTTTGCTGTGGAGATTACTGACCAAGGTACCAGCATGGCTCTTGCAGCTGTTATGGGTACAATTCTTGCTATCATTAGCCTGAGTTTCATCACTGTCTACATTGCCAAAAGATGGAAGAGGAAAAACTACCACCACTCGCTGAAAAAGTACATGCAGAAAACCTCTTCCATTCCTCTTAATGAGCTCTACCCTCCGCTCATCAACCTGTGGGAGGTAGACACAGAGAAGGACAAAGATAGCTCTTTGGAAGCAAAACCCTCCCAGGTTGACACAACAAGAAGCTATTATATGTGGTGAAGTCTATCAAACTGATGCTTTGGAGCGCAAAGGCATTTTTTTGGCAAAAATGACAGTGTTTTTTCATCTGCTTTGCTTAATGAAAGCAACTATATAGACTGATGTTTCTGATAGTTAGAGCTCATTTTCCTTTCCTTCTTTTAGTCAAAATTTTGCAGCTTTGTTTGAATTCTAAAAGACTTTAGTCGCTGTGCTTATCTGTTGACTACATTTTAACAGCACAGCATAGATATTGTCAAAGACTTTGTTGGGTCAGTTTCTGCTGTACCAGTAAGGTTGATCCTGTAATGAGTTGGCTTTGGCACTATTCCTAGAAAATGCAATGTTTTCTTCTCTTTTTGTAAAAATGGTTGAACTGTTGTGCACTAAAATATACAATTTTGTCTATGGACTTCCAACGTAAGCTGACAAAATGAGTTTAGACTTGACACACTGTCTATTGACTAATGTTAGCAACTGTTCTGTAATGTTGTATCAACTATAATTTTAACTTTTTTGTATTTTATCAAAAAAAAAATTAAATTTTGATTTAGAACCTAAATGAATACTTCTCCATTTTGGAAGTGAAAAAGGTTTTATACATTAATTAAGTAAATCTAATTCATCAGGTAAGATTTCCTCTACCTTTTCCTTTGCTTATGAATCAAATTGGTTTTAAATAAAATTCAACTAAAAAGGTAGAAGAAATCAACTTGAGGTTAATTTGTACCAAAACATACACACAATTCAGGATTAATGAAGGGTTTTATGTATATTTATAAAATCACTGTAAAGCGCAACATCACCACCCACTTCATATATGCTATGGTTTAGCATATCCTGTTTATGGTAAATTATTTAACTTAGGTGAAAATGCTTTAGACAATATTAATTCAAATATAAGAACTTAAAGTTAAACATGCATAAAAATTCAAGGTTTTCCCTCTGTAATATATGGGTTTTATGTTTTGCACTCTAACAGGGACAAATCAACAGCAGAAAGAAATGTGTTGATAAAGTTGTTGATAAAATACTTCAGGAAAGAATTGTAAACCAGCAATAGAAATGTGAAGAATAGTTTGCGCTATTTTAGTAGAACTTAAGGATTTTTTATTACTTAGATAGTTTTCTTTGCTAGATTTATTAATCGCATGATTTGCCATGGTTTGGACATGCACAATATGTTGAATATTAAGGTGAACACAATAATAAAAATAATGTTTTCTACTATTTCATATCAATATTTTTGAAACAAAGTGTCATTTTTCCTGTTCGTCTTGCTGCGAAGTCAAGTCAAATGTATTTATATAGTGCATTTTTATGATAGAGCAGGTCTCAAAGCAGCTTTAACTATCTAGACTAACAGCAACAAGCAAACCTAAGGCAACAGTGACAAGAAAAAACTCCCTAAAGAGATGAAAAACTGGGGCCCAAACTCCTTAAGCAGCCTAGATGTAAGATACCATATGTAAGAACTACAGTACGTTACCTATGTAACTACCAATTTTATAGTAATACAACCCGAATTCCAATGAATTCCAACTGGAACATTGTGTAAAATATAAATAAAAACAAAATACAATGATTTGCAAATTAAATCAAATACACTACAAAGACAAGTTATTTAATGTTCAATTCACTCATTTTGAATTTAATGCCTGCAACACATTCCAAAAAAATTGAGACAGGGGCATGTTTACCACTGTGTCACATCACCTTTCCTTTTAACAACACTCAATAAGCGTACTTAGAACTAATTGTTGAAGCTTTGTGGGTGGAATTCTTTCCCATTCTTGTTTGATGTACAACTTCAGTTTCTCAACAGTCCGGGGTCTCTGTTGTTGTATTTTGCGCTTCATAATACACCACACATTTCAATGTGAGACAGATCTAAACAGCTGGCAGGCTAGTCTAGTAACTACACTCTTTTACAACAAAGCCACGATGTTGTAACTTGTGCAGAGTGATTTGCAAATCATCATATTTTATTTTTCTTTTTTTCTTGTTTTATTTACACAATGTCCAAACTTTATTGGAATTGAGGTTGCATTACATAAGGTTTAAATATGCAGATGCTAAATAAAAAGGAGACCATATTTAAAGAAAAACAATAAATACAATAAAATATAATCATATATAGGTTATTCTATCTTAAATACCTACAAAATTATGCAGAGTATATTGAAAAAGAGTATATAAAACTATAGAACATAAGACAATTAAACATAATTATAGTGCTTGGGACCAGCACTAGGATTACACCACTGGCTAATGTTTTGCCATAAACACATCATTCAACCTTCACTTTGCAAGCCCGGGGATTGTACCCAGGCCTGCTGACACCCCTGTTTCTACGAACTGTCTCCACACACTGAGCTAAAGAGGCTGTCATTTAAAGGATTAGTACTGCTAAAAATTTCAACAGGCAAGTATTTAAGAATCTGTTAATCAATACTATTTTTAGTATTAGTACAAAGTTTCCTTAGAGTTTGGTTTATAGTGCATCACGTAAAGCAGACTCTATAAGCCATCCGTTATTAATTACACAATAATTCTGTCATGTGATTAGGTGAAAACACCTGTAAACATAGTAATATGCTTTCTAGAAGATCAAGTGAAAGGTGTTGTGGTGGTTATCAATCTTAAACTGGAAACCTATTTAAGCCACATACAAAGATGCTTTCATACAGGCATTGGTGTCCTCTGACGGGTGCAGTGCAGCATGTCTATTTGAAAACAGGCCAGTCATTGGGGAAATACTTGGCAGACCTTGGTGGAACACAGTGCACTCTTTTTTCTCTTTGAAATAAACATGAATGCATAAGCTGTTTGAGGCATTAATAAATCCACTCTATCTAAAACTACAAGTTTTTTAGACCTTAAAACAGTCCAATATACATTACTGACATACAGATACTGATCTACAATTTACAAACGTAAATAGTCTACACAAAGACAATTATTAGAGCTGTGACCAAAACGTTGCATACTTTGTGTGATGTTGATGTTTTTCTATTTTCTCAACTAAATTATGACAACATCTGTCCAGGGGTTTTGTTAAAATGCGAACTAGTACCCAGCTGGACCTGACAGATGTAATAATTGACAGGTCATCCAGGCTGGTTTAATGCAATGCTGCTATAGGAAAGAATCCTTAATGCAGCTAGAAGTGTAGAACATGCCCTCAGAAATCGACTTGCTAAATGAAACACTCATTCATGAAAAATATCCTTTTCCATTCTGGCAGTAGCTAAAGGTTTTGTTGCCAAATCTAAATAACTATATACTGTATTAATAAAGGTGACTAATGTAGTATGAACAGCTCAAACTTAATGATCAAGCAAGCTCTGACAAGAAAGTGTTATGGTAATGAGATTCTCAAAATTAATATGGCCACTTATAGAGGATCATTGTATATGAATCTGCATTTTTTAGTGATCTAGTTCATGGCTTGTATTGGGATAATAATTGGGATAATTGTAGGGGAGTGTATAAAATGTAAATTAGAACAGCGCCATCTACTATCCTTGTACAAATTCAGGTACAGATTTCCAAGTATATTGGAAACTAGGGACACAGGGAGCAGTATGGACATTCAGATGGACATTAACCTAACATATTTTGTATGTGGGAGAAAAAGGTGTGCCTGAAGGAAACCTATGCAGACACGGGATTCCACACAGGCAGTGGCTGGGCCATGACCCAATCTTTGGTCTCTGGAGCTGTGAAGCCAGTACTCTAAGCATTCTGCCACCAATATAGTCTAATATCTAGCTTTTTTGTCACGATACAATAAAGACAAGCACTACAAATATTTTTATCTGCTGACATTACACAGTAAGCAACAATATATAATAAGCTAACTTAATGACCTATGTAACTTATCTAACAGACCTTTTTATTTTTACACTCTTGATGATCATAAATAAAATAATGATTTTACAAATGTAAAATTATGTTTTTTCCCCTGAAAAATACTATATGAAAAAATTATAAACGTAATCACAAATGCACTTATATTCTTTTGGATTTTGTACATAAATTTAGTTGTAGACATATTCATACATTAGGATATATTTATTGCACAATTTAACATTTTCAGTAGTTTATTTAAAAATCCCCAACCCCAACATCCCCTGCTACTTGCATTTAATGTAACATTTAATTCATTGCTGATAGTATGACCTGAGAAATTTCATGTTTTATTTCTGGTCAACTTAATTTCATTTGTTTATAAACATCCATTGCTGCATTTCAGGCCCAAAACGAATTCCAAAAAAAGTAGGGATGTGGGCAATTTTGAGGTGGTAATGAATTAAAAAAACACAAATAATAATGTGATTTCAAACAGTTTATGTTAACAGGTTAATATAGTTATGATTCGGTGCAAAAGCAGTAATTAGAAAAGGCTGAGTCTCTGAGGAAAATGGTGGGCAGAAGATCTCCAGTTTGTCAACAAATATGTTTAAATATTTAAATGTTTAAAAACAATGTTCCTCAAATAAATACTGCAAGGGATTTATATATTTTATTATTAACGTTTTCCTAAATTTACATGTTTTGGGTTGTATTGTTGAAAATGCATGAACGCCTTTGGAAAAGACTGCATCTTTTCTGCATGAATGCTGCCAGCACAGAACTGAAAATGACCTATGCCAAGGGCACTGACACAGCCCCATACCATGCAAGACTCTGGCTTTTGGACTTGTATCTGATTATCTGAATAGTCTGGAAGGTCAGACAAACCATTAAGCATACTGGGTTCATACTGTCTCTAAGCATTCTTATTTGAAATAGTTACTTCTTTCTTGCAGCCTGAGAGTAAAATAAACTAAAATATATATATATTTTTTCATATTTAATTACATATATGCTATACAATATATAATAAAATTTTAATAAGTATTATTAAAAAGTAATAAGAAAAAATCTATGTCTATATTTAATGCCTTGTAGAAGCATATTTTGCTTTAATTACAGTTGCCTGGATATGTATCTACAACCTTCGCACACATATATTGGGGATTTGTCTATCCTTCCTTGCATGATTGTTCAAGTGCAGTGAAAGTAAACTGGTGAACAACAATGGACTGTGCTGTTTTTTTTTGTTATTATCAGATTTAGATCAGGGTTGGACATTCAAGAACATTCACCTTCCTATCCCCATCACAGAGGATACCCTTTAAAGAAACACTGTCAGCTAATGAAATGTATCCATATTCAGCTGTCTAGTACACAAACCCAGGTTTCCTTGGGTGAAGGTACCAGCATCAATGTTCTTTTTTATTCTGACCAGTTGTCAATTCACAACATAATGCTGCCACCAGAATGCTTCATAGTATGTGTCTGGTTTTGAGAAACATATAACTTAAAAGTCCTAGACTCAAAAAGTCAAACTTGGCCTTAGATGAGATAAAACCATTTGCCACATGGCATCAGGATCTTCCAAAAAGAATAATAATAATGAATTATAATTAATTAATTAATAATTATGAATTATAATTAAATAATAAATAAACAATAAATAATTATCCACACGCCTCTTTTTTAGTTAACATATTGCTTTTATCATGCACAGTAAGTTTTATGTGTCATTTATGAATATAACTCCATATTGTAGTGCTTGACAAAGGCTTGCCAAAGTAATCCCATACCTATGTTTTTATGTCAGCTGTTCATTAATTCAATTTCATGATGCAGAAAATATGGAGGTTCAGTTTAGGCTTTAACTCTTGTCCTTATGCACCGAAATTCCCCCAGGTTCCCTGAATTCTTTAATTATATTATGCACTATAGAGCGAGAAATATACAAATCCCTTCCAATCTTTCCCAGAAAAGCATTGTTTTAAAACATTTTAATAATTTCCCATGCATTTTGTTGACAAACTGGAGATCCTCTGCCCATCTTGCTCCTCTAAGACTCAGCCTTGTTGCTTTTTTACTAAATCATGATTACAATCACCTGTTTACATCGCTTGGTTGATATCACATCATTATTTGGTTACTTTATCTGATTTTATTTTAAATTCCATTTTCCATACTGCCCCAACAGTATAGAAACTGTGATTCACGTAATGTGTTTTGCCCCTTAAGTGTAGATTCTACAGACTGCTTTGTGTGAAAAAACAAGAGCTCAGCAGTTTCCACTGGCAACAATGTCATGGTTACATTTAGGTCACATTTGGATCAAAATTTCCCCCCATGAAATTAATTCCACTGTGTTTCCTCCACATGACTAACTAATTAGATGATCGCATTGCATGTCACTGTCCAGTTTACAAAAAAAATTACACCTTTAAAATTCATATCAAAGACATGTTCCAGGTCAAAAGCACAATGTTTGTTCTTTTACTGAATAACCATTATGTTGTACTGGGCATATACTGTAGTATCATGAGAGTCAGTTCATAGTCAATGCAAATATGCAGTCTTTGTATTCTGTTACGCATGCTGGGAAGGGTGTTGCAGCTAAGACTGCAGGAATCTGCTGCATATCTCCTTCTGGTGGCCCTGTTTCCAAGGCAACCCTCCAATTCTGTACCTGTCATAAGTGGAAGCTCTGCCTGTGCACACAGAAATATCACTGACAAGGTCAACCTGAGCCAGGTAAGAACTCCATGCACCTTGTCAAAAGTGAGGAAAAATACATCTTTTATAAGAAAGGCACTACAAAATGTATAATTAGATGTTTTAGAAGATCTGTATGGATGTTATCCATCCATACTCTTTTTTTTAGCAGGAATGTGAAATATGTAGAATCTTGCATTTTGTTGGTGGTTGCAAATGTGATCAAATGGTTTAGAGCACCAGCAAGTTTGAAACACATGAGTACGAATGTAGGTTAGCTTTTTTTTTAACATTACATCAGGACTCAAAAGCTTTATTCACAAAAGACACAATGTTATTGACATTTACGTTATTTAGCAGACGCCCTTATCCAGAGCGACTTACAACTTATACAATCTTACAATTCAAGCAACGGTGGGTTAAGGACCTTGCACAAGGGCCCAACTGTAAAAGCTTGGCAGAGGTGGGATTTGAACCCTGGACCTTCTGGTCCATAACCTTAACCGCTAGGCCACCACAGTCCCAACACACTAGTCCAGGGCCACATGAACAAAGGAAGTAATTCCAGCTAAAGGTAGCTAAAGTAAAAG
>JAUZSU010173727.1:0-24753 GCA_034780255.1 Parotocinclus maculicauda | reverse complement strand
TTGGATTTTTGTTGATGTTGGATGTAATTTATGTGATGCAATTGCACATTAAGTTAATAAATTAATTTAAATCGTCTTGAATTCAGTCTTCTTTATAGTTTAATTAATACGTATGCTGAATGCATCTTTAAATGCATTTTTAAAAGGATAAATAGCGGCCTCGGTCGTTTTTGAGACAGAACTGCACGTGGATTCCACGTTAAGAAGAACTTAGTGATTTACGAGTGGGTCAGACCACTCGTACATTTACGAACGAGTTTAAGTACTACGTCAGTTACGAAGGCTTTCGGGAAACGCTCGTAATTTTAAGATTGTTCGTAAGTACGAGGTTACGAAGTACTTAGAGTTAAGAATGTTTTGGGAAACGCACCCCAGATTAGCATTTGTACAGTGATCAGACAAAAATAAACCACTCATGGATAATATAATATTAATTATATTATTACAACAGCACATGTTGAGCAGTATTACATTCATAGGGTATAGCATAATAGATTAGAAAACATTTAACTCTTGTAATCGATGTGTTGAATGTGGAGAAAATGTTCTGATGACATTAACAAAGGGCAAAGACCTGAGTTTCTTTAACAAGGAACAATTTGTTATGGCCGGTCAAATGGGATCTCCTAAACCACGAGGCTTAACAGTAAAGACCTAGGCAAGTGATCTGAGGAGGGACGAAGCATAAACCCACGAGAGGGTGTTGGCTCTAAAGGCCTTTGGATGTATGAGAGCAATGAATCTCAACTGGTCTGAATGGACAGAAGGCTTACTGTGGTACACAGTAATGTCACAGAAATGTTAAAAGCTGGTTATGGGAGGAATATGTCACAACATGCAGTGAAGTGTTAGACTGAGTGTGTCACAGACCAGTTAAGAGTCCTTGATTGCTTGTCATTCCCTGTCCATTGTTAAAGTTGTACCATAAATATACTACTGTCCGAACTGGACCTTGGCTCAATGGAAGAAGGCTGTCTGTTTCGATGAGTTCCACCTAATACATTTTGTAGATAGTTGGGTATTTGTACATTGTTTGCCTGGAAAGTGTGTGCACCAGGATACACTGTATAAAGAAAACAAGCTGCTGGTTTGGGAATTCATAATTTTATACATTTTATTACCTGCCCAAACATTGTTCCGACTGAGATGGTTTTAATGTTTTGGTCAGTCAGTGTAGTTCATATTCTTATTTTGCAAGACATATAGAACTATATTACCTTACAACTTTTTTTATTTTCACAGGGTGAATCTGGTGCAGCTGGTGAGAATGGCGCTCCTGGACCAATGGTGAGTTACATGGATGATATTAAGTTTTAAAGTCGCCATGCTGTCCCACTGATAAATGCCTACTATATTATTTTCCATATGCCTAATATTTTATATTAATACTTCTTTCTCTTTGCTTTTCTCAATCAGGGCCCTCGCGGTCTTCCTGGTGAGAGAGGGCGTCCCGGACCTTCTGGAGCTGCTGTGAGTGACCTTTTGGCTTGACTGGTTTTTGGTAGTGCCGTTTTGTGTAATAGGTACAGACAGCACAAAATGTACATATTTCCTAGCAGTGAAAATGCACTAAGGCTTGAAAGAATAGAAGATGACTGAGTGACTAGATCTTGTGAGCTAATTAAATGGGCCTTTGATCAAAATCATGTCAGTCATGCATGGTTTACACTCATCTGGTTTCTGCAGGGTGCCCGTGGTAATGATGGTCTTACTGGGCCTGCTGGACCTCCTGTAAGTACTGCCTCTTTGATATCTTAAGATATCACTTAGAAATGTGATGAGCAGTCAGCTTTGCTCAATGAATGCGAATGTAAACTATTAACTTGTATTTTTCAGGGTCCTGTTGGTCCCGCTGGCTCTCCAGGTTTCCCAGGATCGCCTGGGGCCAAGGTGCGTTACAGCTGTCAGTCTGAACTGCTGCTGTTTAAATGTTTTATTTTTTTTTGCAGAATATCTGTGCAGTTCTTACTGAAGGTGAGTTAAGATATAATCTAACTGTCTGCATATCTCCACTTTACAGGGTGAGGCTGGACCAACTGGTGCTCGTGGATCTGAGGGAGCCCAAGGACCCCGTGGAGAGGCTGGTACTCCTGGCTCTCCTGGACCTGCTGGAGCTTCTGTAAGTCAAATTTCAGAAACACACTTTAAGCAACACATTGTAGGGTATATTTATTACAACGATATGACAGACTGAAACATTAAAACACATATAATAAAAACTCCAGCTGAGTGACTGAACTGTTAAGTGATTGTTTTGTATTTTATGTTAAAAACAGCAGGGCACCATGCGATTACAATATTGTTATATTGTTTATACATGACACAATTATTGTACGTATGTTATTTCTAATATCAGAAAAATCAAGCATCTCTCCATACCTTGTGTCGCTATGATAATAACTAATAACTTGGCCTGGTAATGTTACCATACGCAGTAAATAAAACAGCACTTTTCAAAATCTACGACATGTACAAACTGATGAATATCATGAACTCTTCCTACCAACCAATAAGAACAGTTCAGTACTCCTGACAACTTGAAATGACCAACCTGAAATGAATTTTATTTAATTTGCTTAACAATTATATGCTAGTTATATACTGCTCACAAAAATTATGAATGATAAAAATAATGAAATATCCCTTCATTTTTGTGAGAAATGTATAAAGCATGTACAGTATGGACTATACAGTGTATTGCAATACACACATTATTTCTGACAAAGATATTGTTTACCCACACTTTACATGTATTTTCAAACAAAATTCTTACAGAAAACAGAAATGTAAGCTATTTTATTGCATGTTGACCTAAAACACTGAACTTTTGACTTGCAAATGTAAAAACATTTCATGGTTTAAGTTAATCTTTTCAAAAAACTGGTTTGTGTAAACAAGCTGTGTCTTAATTTATCATGGGTTTTAAGCATACTTTTTATTTCTTTAGGGCAACCCTGGTACTGATGGTATTCCTGGAGCCAAAGGATCTGCTGTGAGTATATTCTCCATGTACTTTAGCAATGAGCATGCTTCTTGTGTTGGTGTTTACCATGAGTGAATCAGGTATTTATTGAGCGTGTTTAAAAGTTGCTGATTACGCTTCATTTTGGCAATGAGTAAGGCAAATCATTAAGCAAACAATCAATCTATTGCTTATCAGTTAATCATTTAATTCTGGATAGGTTGTAGCAAATATATTGTAATGAATAAAGTTGAAAGTAAAAATTAATGACTCCAATTATTCTGATCAGTTCTTAATGGGGTTAGGGTCTTGTCCAGTGTGGCTGGGTAGTGGGCATGGGCTAGTGGCTATTCCGGAATTCACTGGGCATAGGCAAACATGCTACCTGGGTGGGATGTCAGTTCATCAAAAAACACTCTATCTGGCCTTTATATTGAAAGCCAATTTAAGCATCCTCAGGAACTGCTCTTTAGGGCAGCTGGCTATTATCTAAAATCCACAGGAGCTGGATACTATTATTAGGACTAAACATCAAATACTGCATTCTATGGAACTATTATGTGTGTGAGTGCATAACCTAACAAAATATTTGTTACTACATGTAATCTGCAATCTTCCTAAAACCATGCCCAGCCTCCGTTGTTTGCTGAAATCCCCTATCACCTAATATCTGAGTGCTGCAACAAGCTTTGCAAAAACACTGGTCCTGTCCTATAAAAAGGATAATTATTTTAACCCAGGGAAACCTGTATTCCCTCAGTGATAGCATAATCACAGAGGTGATATATAAGTTCACCTGATGTTTGTCTGCAGGGTGGGATCAAAGCACACAATTTTACTGAAAATTGTTTAAAGCCATGTTTGCTTAAGGTGAATAAAACTATTAGACAAATGTTAGAAATACAGCTCCTCATATTACATATTATGGCATAACAATCTGTTAATTATTGTTACAGTAAGAGCTTTTGTTCTGTAATAAAGGTTTGTCATCTAAAGGTATCTGCTTGGTGTTGGTTATATCTTAGGTTCACTCATAACTCATAACGTACATTGTTAATGATGCTAGTTTTATTTTAATAATTGTTAAATACTGGTAAATACATTTAGGTAAATAATAAACAAATTATATTACAATACGTTTTTATGTCCCTAACATTACAGTGATCCACCCCTAATGACTCGACCTAATGTCAAAATCCAGAACTATGTGTAGGTGTAGAGTAGAATAATATGTGTACAGTAGAATGGTGATACAAGTGTAATCTCAACTGAATTTCACAAAGGACATTATAAAACAGTACAGCATAAATCATACAGTGCTGGATTCCAAAATAGTTACAGTTTAGACTGCAGGTTTCATTAACTAACTAGGTTCCACTCAGGAATACCCCAAACATTAAGTATAGTGGATTAAACATGATAGGCCATTGTTAACTGAGTAAAGATATCTCACACAATCAGCATTAATTAGTATATTCTTTTATAGGGTGGGCCTGGTATTGCTGGTGCCCCAGGTTTCCCTGGACCCCGTGGTCCACCTGGACCTCAGGGAGCTACTGGACCACTTGGGCCCAAGGGTCAGAGTGTAAGTATTAATTATTTTAATAAAAATGTATTTTGTTCCTTGTCTTTTGTTTTGGACCTTTAATATTTATCACTGTATGTGTAATGAATGTAATTATTAAATATATTTTAACAGGGAGACCCTGGTATGCCAGGATTTAAGGGAGAGTCTGGACCTAAAGGAGAAAGGGTAAGTCCAGAATACACCATGATTGTCAAAATAAACATTATAATTACCATAATCTTATCCCTGTTATTATTGTTAGCATGATCATATTAGCACTATTATTTGTTATTAGTTTTAGAATGTCAGTGTATAATCAACACTGTAGTATAGTCTTACTTACTAGTAAATTGCAGGTTGTGCTAAGGAGGCATGTTTGTTCCCGCAGGGTGTTGCAGGACCTCAGGGTCCTTTAGGCCCAGCTGGTGAGGAGGGTAAGAGAGGACCTAGAGGAGAGCCTGGTGCTGCTGGCCCACTTGGACCCCCAGGAGAAAGAGTAAATCTGACAATGTTTTTAATTTTAATTTTGATGTTATATCCTTTGGCCAACGTTGGAAATCCCTATTACTTATCATGTGTATTTCTCTTTGCTAGGGAGCTCCTGGTAACCGTGGATTCCCAGGTCAGGATGGTCTACCTGGTGCTAAGGTAGGTAATAACACCAGCAACTACCAGAATTAGTACAACTGTTCTTATAATTATGCACATAAGGGATCCTCTGAGTCCTCTGAGGTATGATGAATATTTGTCTGTGGTGTTGTAAGGGTGCTCCTGGTGATCGTGGCGTCGCTGGGGTGTCTGGACCAAAAGGTGCTGGTGGAGATCCTGGTCGTCCAGGAGAGCCAGGCCTTCCCGGAGCAAGAGTGAGTACAGAAATTTGTTTACAGGAGACTGTCTAGGTAAACAGACATTTCTTCTTTGGAATATTTAAAAATTTTATATTAATTATTAAAATAAAATAATGGTACTCATGAATAATTTAATCGCAAATTCATTTTTGTTCAAGTATTTGTATTTCCGTTAAATGACTGCATGTGTGCTGTAGGGTCTGACTGGTCGCCCTGGAGATGCTGGTCCTCAGGGAAAAGTTGGTCCTACTGTGAGTATCTCAGCATTTTTACCTAAACTCGTTGCATGGTACAGTCTTAATCTACAAGGTCTTTGCACTTGTCCATATTGAGACAGTTCTGCCTGCATGCTACATTTAAATAGGTTACCAGTAAATGCTTGGTTGAGCATGGAATCTTTTGTTTTCCCTCCATAGGGTGCTTCTGGTGAGGATGGTCGCCCTGGACCCCCTGGCCCTCAGGGAGCTCGAGGACAGCCTGGAGTGATGGGTTTCCCAGGACCCAAGGGAGCCAATGTGAGCATCACTATTACCCTCTTAAGCACTTGATTGATTAATCTTTTTGATTATAATTTGCTTTAAGAAGTGCAGTTGTGTTGTTGTTCAATACGTGTACGTGTGTCTTCGTTACTAAGGGTGAGTCTGGCAAACCTGGCGAGAAAGGACTTATTGGTAGCCCTGGTGTCAGAGTAAGTAACCCTTGTTTCTAATGCAGTTGCTCATTGTTGAACTGATCTAAATAGCACCTTCTGAATGAACTCTTCTCTTCCTGTCGTCAGGGTTTGTCTGGTAAAGATGGTGAGACTGGAGCAGCTGGTCCTCCTGGCCCTGCTGTAGGTCCCTTCTTATATTAAACATGATACTGATTTAATTAAATCTTTGTATCCTTAAGCTTTATTTAGTTTAGAGGAATCAATCTTTAATTATTTACAGATATCGTAACATTGTAAAGCACTAATTAGATTAGATTAATATTAGGACGAGCACAAATTAGGATTACAGTTACACAATAATTTTAAATAAATTGACTAATTTACCTCATGTTCAATTTTTTACATGGCTTGGCATGATGTGCTATAAAGCACTTGCTCTTGTAATAACCTAACATCTGTTTAATGTCTGTATAGGGCCCTGCTGGTGAGAGAGGTGAACAAGGACAGCCCGGACCCCCTGGCTTTCAGGTCCTATAGAACCAATTACATATACACTCTTGACAATTACATTTTACATTTAATAAGAATAATTCCAGTTTCTGTTGTGAAATAACTAGTGACTTGATGTTTATTAACAGGGTCTACCAGGACCTTCAGGACCACCAGGAGAAGGTGGAAAACCAGGTGACCAGGTGAGATTATCTGGCATTGGTTATTCTGCATAGATAACTACACATTAATGATATTAATGCTGGATGTTATGACCCCAATATCATTTCTCTTTAATATATTCTAGGGTGTTCCTGGTGAGGGTGGTGCTCCTGGTGCAGTTGGACCAAGAGTGAGTTCCCATCTTTTACAATCACAACTACAATATGACACAAACTACCATACAATATTGTGTTTGTTACAGATTTACCTACTTGGAATGTGATGCAAATTCTGTCCACATCTGTTTCAGGGTGAGCGCGGTTTCCCTGGTGAGAGAGGAAGTGCTGGGGCCCAGGGTCTTCAGGGACCCAGAGGACTTCCGGGAACTCCTGGAACTGATGGACCCAAGGTGAAATAATTTACACTTTAGATATTTAGAACTTTATTGATTGTATAGCAAAATGAACATTGTTATAACTATACTGCTCACAAAACAGTTGCGTAATAAAATATCCCAAAATTTTCATGAGCAGGATGTTTTCAAATCCAAATATATTTACTTCCAATTAAACTAGGTGTCACAATTATTTACATCTATAGACATTGTTACAAATTGTAACTGAAGCATGCTCCCATATATATGTGATGTGTAAATTGTGATCCCATATATATGTGTGTGTGTGCGTTTGTGTGTGTGTGTGTGGGACATATAACCCCTGTCTTTTATTAAATTTTATTATAAATATAAGATGAAACAGATGTTAAATTTAATTAATAATTCAGAAATTATAAGAATACGCCAATTAAATAAAACAAATGTGTTTACTTTTGTACAAACTGCCCATAGCCACTGAAAAGGAAATAATTACGAAGTTTAAAGAAACTGGAGATCTAGTGAACTTACCTGTAACAGCAGACTAGTGTATTTTACCCCCATGTTCAGTGAACTCAATGAAGTACCAGCATATGTTATATGAAAAAGTAGCAAAAAGAGTCATAGTTGGATTTTTCAGTAGGACTTTAGTCTCAAACATACATCTAAATTCACACATTTGTTTAATGATCACAGAATCAAGATTCTCTGACTTAACCACTTTGATAGCCAAAACACCCATACGCTAAGTGGAGAATGCAATAGGACTCTGAATGATCTGGAGAGTTTGTAGTGGAAATAGTGCCAGTCTCATCAAGAACTGAAGAAAACTCACAGGTTTTTATTTGGTCAAGGAAGGTTGCACATTATTATATGATGTTTGTAATACCCATGATTTTGCTACATATTTTTGGCTAAAGCTTTTTTCCCGGAATAAATAGTTATGTTTCTCTGATATGTTCAGTCATTTTTACTCATCCTTACAAATGATGCCAATAAATCTGGAACTGACTGTATATTTGGTTTCAAAATGGGTTTTATGAGAGTTTGAAAATTATAATATTCAATCCCAAAATTGGGCATTCTTAAGCAACCTCTTTTAACAGTGGTTGTTGCTGGTCTATCCTCCAACCATGTAAGACATTTATAGTTCAGTACCAGATTATTGCAAAATGGTGACTTTCTGGTGAAAATGCTTTTTAAAATGAACATGGTCTATTAAATACATTGATATTTGCTTAAGCCATAATTGTATTTTAAATGGGGCATAAAATGGAACCACATAAAATGTCAGGGGATGCAAAACACTTACTAGTAAAACAATGCATAACATGTAAAACCCTCTGTGTTTTTTAAGTGCAGTTTATAAAATTGTATTCAAATTTGTGTTCTCAGATCACTATTGCTTTCAGACATCATTGTTTAAATGTTTGTGTAAAGGCTTTTAATCACTGTCACTGCATCACACTGCTATCTCATATTGTTTTTGATCATGTCTTCTAGGGTGCAATAGGCCCTGCTGGTGCTACTGGTGCTCAAGGTCCTCCTGGTCTGCAGGGTATGCCTGGTGAGAGAGGAGGTGCTGGTATCTCTGGACCTAAGGGTGACAGAGTATGTATATATACATCCAATTTTGGAAGATTTTAAATATTTCTTTTGATACACTAAATATCAAATACACTAAAAGCAAAACACTTTTGGTTTAAATTGCTTTAACTGACTTATGTTGTGCTGTTTTTCAGGGTGACACTGGAGAGAAAGGACCTGAGGGTGCTCCTGGCAAAGATGGTTCAAGAGTAAGTGCCAAATATATTCTCTATGTGTTTCATATCCCTTTTAAGTTCAATAATCTGCTTAATTGTATGGTATCTTTTTAAACATTATACTTGCACCTGTCCATAGGGTTTGACTGGTCCTATTGGTCCACCTGGTCCTAGTGGCCCCAACGGAGCTAAGGTATGAATTTAAAAGTCACTCTTATTTAATCACCCAGATGGTATGTGTCTCTGACTGAATATCTTTATCTTATCATCCGTCTTTTTCTTTTTCCAAAGGGTGAAACTGGTGCAATTGGCCCAACTGGGGCTGCTGGAGCTCGTGGTGCCCCTGTAAGTATTATTTGGGGTTTGAATTTGCCTAAGATTGGTCAGTGGCATCATTTATATCTGTTGCTGCAGTTTATTTTGATTCCTCTTGAACTTGTTTGCTTCTCTCCCAAGGGTGACCGTGGTGAGGTTGGACCTCCTGGCCCTGCTGGTTTTGCTGGACCACCTGTAAGTAGAGCTGCATATACCATAATCATTCTTCAGTAATTATCATAACTCAGTAGCAGAGAAATTCTTATTTAATCAGAAAGTCTCAGTAACATATATATATTTCTAAATGATTATAGCTTGTCAGTAATCAACATAGCACAAATTATGTGGCTTCATGTTCTTAGTGTCCTTTCTGTAGTTTTCATGATAAGACACACTAGTCTTAGGCAGTGCCTAGTCTTAGTTTTAGACTAGTCTTAGACTGGCCCAAGCCAAGTTTAACTGCAATTCTCAAACAGCCCTATTTCAGGCTAAGTGGCTATGATGGTAAGAACTAGACAGTAACCAATCCAACTCACTACAAATGGTGCAAAGCCACCGTGGTGGCTGACTTCCTGTGTTGGTTGCAGATTTTCATTCCAGTCAAATAGTCACACAAACAGTCACACTTAATAGTCATTCGAAAACCAAGGTAAAACAAGTGGAACCAAGTGTAGTTCCTGACTGGTTGGAGTAAAAACTTGCAGCCCTAAAGATTAAAGAACTGACATGATGTAGATTAGATGTATTTTCAAGCCAATATCACAGCATAAAATATGTCTGTGGATAATTTGCAAAAAACAACAATTATGTTGATGATCCTAACTTTTAATCCAATTCTTATCTCAGTTAACAAATGAATGAATGGGTAAAAAAGTTTGGCTCATTTACTTGTATATATGTATACGTCTTTGATTTACAAAAATATATTTTCCGCTTAGAATAATGCTCAGAAAACTTAGTTACCTCCAATTGACTACACACTCTGCAGGCGAAAGCTCACTCATTGTAGAACATTTATACAAAAAATGTTATGTTTTATGCCCATATATTTTTAGCCAACCTGTTTTATGCCCATAGTTTATTATGATCTATAGAAAATGTAGAAACCAATAAACTAAAAGTAGTAAAAAATTACTTTTAAATAGACTTTCAAAATAGAGTTGAACACCATCACAATGAACAAGAGTTATTATGTTTAACATTTTGTCATGTTCCTCACCAGGGTGCTGATGGCCAGCCTGGAATTAAAGGAGAGCAGGGAGAAGCAGGCCAAAAGGGAGATGCTGGAGCATCCGGACCACAAGGACCATCTGGAGCACCAGGCCCAGTTGTGAGTAAAGATTTTCAAATGCATATGAAGATATTAAAGATACATTATTAGTAAATAATGCAATGCTTGTTTTCAGCTAAATGTATTCCATCCTATATGGATGTTAACACTGTGATATATACATTTTTGTTTTCTTGATTTCAGGGTCCAACTGGTGTCACTGGTCCCAAAGGAGCTCGTGGAGCACAGGGAGCACCAGTTAGTCATTGCTTTACTTATTCCAGTTCTAGTTTTAAACAATGTTTTCATGTTTCATACTAATGCTTTGTAAAGTGTTTGGAATATAAGAATGTTTTGGGATTATATGTAATACTGATATATTCCCTGTTTTAGGGTGCTACTGGTTTCCCAGGTGCTGCTGGAAGAGTTGGTCCACCCGGTCCAAATGTAAGCTCATGACTACTACACACAAACACAAACATGTTTAAAGTGACTGAATACCAGACTGAAAAGATATTGCATATTTTTACAATACATATTTATATAATATTTATATCTTTATTGTTTATGTTTTGAAGAAAATTATCCAATGTCTGTGATGATCCAATGTCTGTGACTGGCAACAGTATGTTACCCTTTAGGATTAGCAGTTAATTTGAAGGCAAAATTGTGAGGTGTTGTCAATCAATGGGATGACAATCAAGTGTGAGTGGGCAACCTGTTGTATGTATAGGACAGGCAAGTCTGTGTTTCACAACATTTTTGTTAAGTATATCATTGCTTGAACAAAGGAGATTTTTGTGGATCTCAGAAAAGAGGTTGTTGGTATTCATCATGCTCAGCTCTAAAGAGTTTGGATTCCATAAACTACAATCAAACAGTTGGAGGAAGATCAAGTCCACCATAGCTCTTCACTGGAGTGGACCTTCTCTAACATTTGCTGATGTTCACAATTTCATAATATGGCGAACACTGAACAACAATAGTGTGGCATGGCAGATTTGGAGTTAAAGTAACTGCTCTCCAAAACAAAAAGTTTGTTCCCAGTCTGCAGTTAAATATTGTGTGGACAAGCAAGAATGTTAATTTACACCAAAACAGAATTTCTTAGTGTAGAAAGAAAAAACACTACACACCAGCATAAGAACCATATCCCATCTATGAAATGTGGTGATGGCAACATTATGGTTTGGGCCTGTTTAACTGCACCTGCTCAGGACAGCAAACTTAAACCCCAAGGACACAAGTAGTTCAACTAAAAGTTAAAGAATAAGTTAATGTTTTGGAATAGCCAAGTCATGAGGTAACCCATGAACATCCAAAAGTTTAAGCTGTTATGTATGAAGGAATTGTAGTTGATGCACAGAACTTAATATAGCCAACAGTTAGTGAAAACAATTAGATGGAGTTATTGCTGGGCAAGGAGCTGCCACCAGGTACTGAAAGGTCCACATGAAAAGTGTAATATTTTTCTCATTAGGTTATTCGGATTAAATATATCTTCCTGTCTAAAAATCAGATGATCTTTTAGGTCACATTTATGCAGAAATATAGACCTTATAGATATTATATTTCACCTAATTTATCTAGCACTGTAACAGGTTTTACCACTACTATTTGAAGCATTTAATATAATACTGTACACAAAACATTTAACAACAAATCTATTTTGAGGCTTTCAAGAAATTAAAAACTTTTCAAGAAATCTACATCTATTTTTTAAATATAAAGGCTTTTAATAATAAGTAGTTCACAATATATTTGATTAAACTTGCAAACGAGCAAGTTGTTTATATTATTTTATTTTGGTTAAATCTGCACCATGGAAAGAAATACATAGTAGACTGAGTTTGGATTATCTGAAAATAAGATTATATTTTGTTCTTTCCTTAACTTTATCTTTTAACGTTTAATTCTTCTTTTATTCTTGTACTGTCTCTCTTCACTCTCCTTCTCTTAGGGCAACCCTGGTCCTGCTGGCCCATCTGGTAATTCTGGTAAAGATGGTCCTAAGGGAATGCGTGGTGATGCTGGTCCCCCAGGAAGAGCAGGAGATGCTGGATTGCGTGGCCCTGCTGGACCACCTGGAGAAAAGGGAGATGCTGGCGAGGATGGTCCTCCTGTACGGCTCAAGCTCTTTTCCTAACTTTAGCTAATTTTTCAAAATTAGTATATTAAGACTGATATATTCCATGCATATTTAGTCATAACCATTCAACATATTGCGCAAGAAAATGTCATAATATATATTCACTTTTTATTTTGCTTGATACTTAGGGTCCTGATGGTCCTTCTGGTCCAGCAGGTCTTGCTGGTCAGCGTGGTATTGTTGGTCTTCCTGGTCAGCGTGGTGAGAGAGGTTTCCCTGGTCTTCCCGGGCCAGCTGTGAGTATATAAATGACAAGGTTAACTTAGGCACACAGCCTATATAAATTGACTATAAAGGACCAGCGAGAGAATTACAGACAACTTAAATTGTCTTAAATAAAAATCCACTGTGTTTGGTTTAAGAAAATTATATAATGATCACAATAAATTAAGATAGACCTCAGTCTTCTATAATATATATTATTCTTCATGATCTTTTCCCTTGGTAAACCATTGGCCATGTTTTAGATCTTTGTCAAATAGATTTGATTAATTTTATCTGAATAGGTTTGATTGCAATCAGAATGTACTATCTGATTAAATTTGATAAAGCTTATTATTTATCAGCAAGCTCAATTATGGCTTGTTTTAATGTTTGTTTAAAAAATTTCTTTATTGTATATATTACATGTATATATTTATGTATTTATTACATATTGGAAATAAATCTTTATAATTGAATAACTTGATATAGTGGATGGCTAATAAGTATGTTTTACTTTTTTATCTTCATTAGGGTGAGCCTGGCAAACAGGGTGCTAGTGGTGGAGTTGGAGACCGTGGCCCCCCTGGCCCTGTTGGACCCCCTGGACTGACTGGCCCTGCTGGAGAGCCTGGACGTGAGGTAAAATAATCACCTGACTAATATAAGGGAACATTAAATTATTCAAAGATTACTAAAGAATTCAAATAACAAACATTGAAAGTGTTATCTTGGCACAAATATAAGTGTGTGTGTGTGTGTGTGTGTGTGTGTGTGTGTGTGTGTGTGTGTGTGTGTGTGTGTGTGTGATAACACCATTTTCAATCAAGCATTAAGACAAACAAATACAACATGCAGCTGTTTATCCACAGCTGTTTGTGACAGGACTGAATGATTCAGAACTTTTTTACTGCCCATTTCTCTGTAGGGTAACCCTGGATCTGATGGTCCTCCTGGAAGAGATGGTTCTGCAGGTGTCAAGGTGAGGGCAAAACACATTGTAATCTTTGTTAAACTGCAGAAACAAACTATAATTTTAAATGGTACTAAACCACAGGCATAATTATTTTTATTGCAAGTTAAATTAAATGAACCACTGGTTGCTAATACCAAAACTTCATTGTTGTGCAGGGTGAACGCGGTAACACTGGTCCTGTTGGTTCTCCTGGTGCTCCCGGTGCCCCTGGATCTCCTGGTCCTGTTGGACCTGTAGGCAAACAGGGAGACAGAGGAGAGAACGTGAGTACAGTGAAGATACAATGTCCACTGGATTAATGACTCACAGGTCATAAGTCCCTTATATAATCCTATTTATTTTCATATATAACAATGTCTTTCATTTACAGTTGTATCAGACTGACTTTATCAATGGTGTTCGCAACATTGTCATTATCAGCATGACTAGCTCAGATAGTTTAAACATGCACACATTAGTGCTGCTGAGGTGCTCGGTTTAAGCCCATCTAACTGTGAGGTGGTGTTGGCTACTGTATGGACTCTGGTAGCCTAGCAGTTACGATATTGGGCTATGGACCAGATGGTTAAAATCCAACCTTCTCCAAATTTTCACTGTTAGACCCTTGAGTAATTATACTTGCCCCACAATTGCTTGGATTGTAAAACTGTATCAGCTGTAAGTTGATCTGTGAGTGAGTTGAATCTGTTAACAACTGTATCTGTTAACATTTAGTTGTATCTGCTAAATTATGTAAATGTAATGTAATGTGAAGTACTTACAATGCTTAACATGCTTTTCAGTTGTATGTGTACATTAAGGACATTGATAACTTAGGTTAACAAAACACTAGATTAACACTAAAAATAATAATAATAAATAAGCTAATTTGTCTTGTTTTTTTTATTTTATTCAGCATTAAAAATTTTCTAAAAATAATTTTTCACAAGACTACCATTTGCAAATATTGCAGATATCTTAAGTATATATACCTTACCACTTTAAATATTGTTGCCCAAAATATTAGAACCAAATATTAGTAAAAGAAACAATAATTACATATGTATTTAGGATAAAAGTATTCAATAGTTCACACATATAATCCACACAAAACAGATCCTTTACAGAGCCAATAGCCAAAACACAGTTATTGGCCCAGATTCGTTCTAATGAACTTCTAGCAGTTTGTACGTACCATAACTGCATAGGTGTGATGTCAATGCTCATGTCACAGATCGACAAAAACACACACAAAAAAGACAACCCACAAAGAAGCATACATTTTAGAGTTTCAATATATGAATCTATTGTATAATTTTTTAAATAGTGCAGCAAATGTATAACATTTTATTAAGTGTACAACAGAAACCTTCAGATTATTGATTAAGTCACTGATTGTAGGTGGTGTTGCTAAGTATAATTGTATTTCATTTCCATAGGGACCCCAAGGACCTGCTGGAGCTCCTGGACCTGCTGGAGCTAGAGGCATGGCTGTAAGTATTAACATTATAAATTATAATTTCTTTTTTCATGGGTAAATGCTTGACATAAGGTAATAGTGTGCCTGTGGAATAAAGCATCTCTATTTTTCCTTCTGATTTAGGGACCCCAAGGCCCCCGTGGAGACAAAGGAGAGGCTGGTGAGTCTGGAGAGAGAGGACAAAAGGGACACAGAGGATTCACTGGTTTGCAGGGTCTTCCTGGACCTCCCGTAAGTTCATAAACATATGTCCTTTTTATTAAACAAAGATTAACCATGTTGTCTTAACACAATATGTTTGGTTTTGTTCTTGCCTTACAGGGTTCATCTGGTGACCAGGGTGCTACTGGACCATCTGGACCTAGTGGACCCAAGGTGAGACCTCCTTGTTTGTAAGATGTGCTAATGGAGCTATAAAGAGACTTGTGTAGATATTATAGAAGAACAATTATTACGATAGTTGTTCATGTTTAGCTGACTGATCTCTTCTGTATAGGGACCCCCTGGACCCAGTGGCCCCGCTGGAAAGGATGGAGCAAATGGTCAGCCTGGACCCATTGGACCACCTGGACCTCGTGGACGTTCTGGAGAATCTGGCCCAGCTGTGAGTATAGTCTCACTTTTTGTCTAGTCAACCTAAAATTCTATAATCTAGATAGAAGGTATCTGCCAAATATGCTACACTAAAACAACACTCAAATAGTAAGAAGAATACCAAGCGGATTACGTGTTATTACATATTAAAAAACCTTTGGTCTGCTAATTTAAAATATGTAATCAATATGTAATTAACATTTACAGCATTTAGCAGATGCCATTATTCAGAGCAACCTGCAAAATTACAAATGTGTAATTATTAAAAATAATACAATCTCAAAATATTAATGACTAGTAGACTGCCTAGCCAACAGCTATTTTAGCCAGCATTTGATGCATTAGATATTTTTGGGATTTCAGTACCATAGTCTAAATTAACATCATCATATTTTCAGTGACATATTAAACAAACCTGTCATTTATATTTACTGTATGAATGAATGTGCTTAAAATGCACCAAAACCGGAACCATTTTGTCATTGTAGCAACGTGTAACAAGCCCTAGCCCTAAGCTAGCTCTGCTAGTCACAAGTGGGCTTTTATTTTGCATACTCACATTCTCATCAGTTTTTTAAATGTAAAGATATATGATAATACTTAGAACATGTCTAACAGGTTAGCTAAGTCGACTAGCTCACATTGGTTACATTTTAATTGATTCATTGTGAATTACTACTATGGATAGGTGGTGTGAAATCCTCATGGAGGTTAAACAGTTCTGGCATACCTAAGCTATAATGTCAGGTTTGGCCACATTTCTCTTTTTCACTCATCCTTCTGTGATTGGCTGTTTTAGGGACCTCCTGGAAACGCCGGACCCCCTGGCCCTCCTGGTCCTCCAGGCCCTGGCATTGACATGTCTGCTTTTGCTGGACTGGGCAGCACTAGTGAAAAAGGCCCTGATCCCCTGCGTTACATGCGTGCTGATGAAGCCTCCAGCAATCTGAGACGCCATGATGTGGAGGTTGATGCCACTCTTAAATCCATTAACAGCCAAATTGAGGACATGCGCAGCCCTGATGGCACCCGCAAGAACCCCGCCAGATCCTGCCGTGACCTAAAACTCTGCCACCCTGGATGGAAGAGCGGTAAGAGTAATATTGATTATTGTAAAGTACATAAAGCATGCACATGGTAACGATAACGGTAACGGTACAAGGCCATGATTTCTGCTCCATGAAGAAACATAGCACAATTGACTTAAAAGTAGTGTAACATTCAAATGGACATAGATATGAGCATTATATTTACAGAGAAACAATAATTTGGTTTTATTATTACATTGTGACCTTCTACAGGTGAATACTGGGTGGATCCCAACCTTGGCAGCAATGTTGATGCCATCAAGGTCTTCTGTAATATGGAGACTGGAGAGACATGCGTGCATCCCAACACTCGCAGCATCCCACGCAAAAACTGGTGGAGCAGCAAGAGCAAGGGACAGAAGCATATCTGGTTCGGGGAGAGCATGAGCGGTGGCTTCCATGTGAGTAACATGCTTTATTCTACTAAAATATTCAGATATTTCCAAAATTTATGAAGGAAAAGATAGACCTCAGAGAAGGGCAAATCATTCAGGAATCAGGACAAAATCTGAAGTGAATTTTTTCATACATTGTGCTGCAAATTCTGTGCAAGAACGAAAAACTAAAATGTCTGAAGAGTTTTGATGACTTTTTGTGAACGTAGTATATGTGTACAACAGTGGAATAACTTATATGAGAAACAAAATAAGTATTTTGCTCAAATGTGCCTTTTCTTCATTATTTGGCTAGTTCTATTCTTGTATAAGTTATGTACAAACCTGACCTCTCTGGTATAATTTTTATCAAACACTTTAGCATTAGCTTGTGCAATTAAAGTCTTTAAAAGGTAAAAGTCTGCTTGAGTGGTTAAACTGGCTGGAAAATAAACAAGGGAATGTCATACAACGTGCTTACTGGAATATTGGAACATATAAGAGTAGTTTTCAAATATGTCTTTAACTTTAACTGGTTTTAAATTTTTATTCGATGGATGTTCCATATTATAAAAGTTTGGTATCATACAAACACTTGATATTTTACATGATATGTTGACATGAGTTTATTATACTCTTTAATAATCATTTGAACATCTATTGGTTGTTTATTCACTTATGTTAAGTGTTATTTAATAAAGCATATCTGTGCTGGTATAGACTTCCTGAACTTTTCAGTTACAGAATGATATTTTTAATTTGATTAGAGATCAAATTAGATTTTAATTTTAGTCTGTGTTTGTTCCCGTCATACTGTTTGCAAAGAATTTATGTTCCTTTGCTATCCCATTTTCTTTTTTTTCATGGTGATGTATTTCCCAGTTTAGAAAGAACTAATACAGGAAACGTTAAGTCACTGTTCTCTGACTGTATTGTTCCATCTGTTGTCTAAATTTGTTTCTTTCTAGAAATCACATTTTTTCTCCAAAATAGCAATATTAACCATCTCTATTTGCCTTTTATGCAGTTCAGCTATGGTGACAGTAGCAAGTCTGCAAATGTGGGCAGCATTCAGCTGAACTTCCTGAGACTGCTGTCTAGTGAGGGCTCTCAGAGTATCACCTACCACTGCAAGAACAGTGTGGCCTATATGGATGAGGCCAATGGCAACCTGAAGAAGGCTCTTGTGCTTCAGGGCTCCAATGATGTGGAAATCAAAGCTGAGGGCAACAGCCGATTCACATACATGGTGCTGGAGGATGGCTGCCAGGTGGGATTCACACACCTTAATACAACCAAGCGATCTATTAATTGAGTCATGGTGAAAAATCATATTGGTCAATGACATAACATTTAATTCTTAATTCAGTTACCTACCATTAAACTTTTTTCTTTCATACTTTTTTGTTCCTATAAATTGACACATTTTCAGTGCATAAAAATTCCAAAACGTATATATGGAATAATGCACAAATCTTTACACGGTTTACAATGTTCAATACACTGACTAATTTTAATATGTATATCTTGTTTAAAATTCATTCATAAATTGCCTTATCTGCTTAATTCAACTCAATAATGTAATACAGATAATAATCTACCTTACAATAAACATGCAATAAATACCTTATTTGTCATTGATCCATTTACTTGTTCTTTCAGCTTTAAATGATCATGTCAACTAACATGACTTCTATCTGTTTAATTACAGAAGCACACAGGCCAGTGGGGTAAGACTGTGATTGAATACAAAACTCAGAAGACATCCAGACTGCCCATCGTGGACATTGCTCCCATGGATATCGGTTCACCTAATCAGGAGTTTGGAGTGGACATTGGACCAGTCTGTTTCTTGTAAAAGAACAAAATGTGGAACATAACGTATGACATGGAAATGATAAGTAGCTCCATCAAGAAGCAATAGACTCTCCAAATAATGAAATATGGAAGTAAAGGATACAAAATTGAAAATTGATGAATGCTTTTGTCTCTAAAACACAAAAGTTGTGTTGTCCGCGTTTAGTGCCCATGGAGACCAGCACTAAAGCAACACTGCCTCGTGAGTCTTTCCCACTGAAATCCAGCCATGTTTCTCTGCATGTCAAGTCCTTCCTCCTGCTGGGAGCTAACAGAGGAAGAAATGAATGAGCAAGACTGCACATAAGAGCTGAATAGTGCTGAAACATGGCTAGATGTCATCACATGGAGTGAGTGGTGCTTTAGAGTTGGATAACACCCAAGCCCCTCCCACTAAGACCTTCTCAAACCACACCCAGTCCCACTCAGCCACTCATGTTGCTTCCTGACTGTGACTCAGTAAAAACATCACATTCTGCTAGATATTGTGAATTGTTAAAACTGGGAAGGGTGGCAGTTAATATTTACTGTGTATAATAAAGTAAAATCTTGGTTCAGTTGTTGTAAAAGTCTGTCCTGCAACAGCCAGATCTATATATTTTCACAATTGTATGTGTTTGAGAGAGAGTGTGCGTCTATGCAGACTAACACTTTTTGGGAAGTGCAGTTTTATTTCTTTTTTTTTCTTCTTTTTTTAGTGTTCTTCAGTATTTCCCCTTGACTGCCCATTCAGGAAGTCGTGTCCCTTTTTTAAAAAAAGCAAAAGTATAATAAATTTGGATGATATTTCTGGTTTTGATCATTTGTATTATCTTTGTTTTTATTAAAAAAGCTACCTCACATTAAAAACCTAAGTAATAATCCAGATGTGAAGTCATCATAAGTAGCGGGGGATTTAAGTCAGAATTACGTGTCCCATCTTAGTCTGTTTCAGCTTCAAAAGGTGCTATTAATATAAATCTATTAGTGATTATTCTTTGAATCCCCATGTCCTCTCTCTACTGGCCTCACCCAACTCACACACCCTGCTTTGACTGTGCACAATAACCAGAATAGAGTACTGAGGACGTAGGGGCTCCTTTGGGAAAGACAGAATTTCTTCTCTGATTATACAATGCGTCCTGAGCGGGATGTGTGCATTTGTGTGAGGGTGTGAATATTTTTGTTATAATTAATATTATTATGATCATTTTTGGTTTGTTTTCTTTATCATCCAGGTTTTGTTACGATTTTAATTAATGTAAATTGGAAATAAAAGAAGAAACAAGAAACGATGAAGTCAGACCTCAACTGAGTTTTTATTTAATGAAGTTAATTTAAGAAACTATTCAGAATGTGTATGTCTAATTGAATCAGTGTCTTGTCCTTTACAATTTTTTCGCTGAAGTGCTAAAACCAGCCTATACTTTATTATTTATTGTTTGCAAATCACTAAATAAAAATGTTTCACAATTATTTGAATACCCACATGAATTATGAAATATATCTATTTATGAATGTTGTTTCTGATGGCGATTTGGTCCCAAGTCTACAGTATTACATAGCTTTCTCACTAAGTACATTTTAAATTAAATTATACAACTCTGCAAAACAAGCTCTAGATTTCAGAGATCTAGAGAGAACACTTAAAAGAAAGCTGCGTCAATTGCAGGACATAGCTCAAATAGCACCTGTCTTTGAGTGGTTTGGAGAGTTGCCTCCACACCCCTTTTTTATAAGCATTACATCTTGTTAGGACTGTCTCCAAACCACCAATGCTGCTACCATATGAATTTATATTGGCTATGTAATAAACAAATAGCCTGCATATAATTATGCAGTCAGTATGATCCCGTTTTACAGTAAAGAAAGCATTTCTATCCAACAATCTAACAATTAAAACGACTACAACCTCTGTTCTTGTTGCCGTAGATGGTGCTAGATGGTTAGCTGGATAATTCTGTTTGTTTGGTTGATTGCAAACAATGCAGTTTACCTGTTGTAGTAGGGCTGCAGTGTTGCTAACCAGCTAACTTTAGCTATATAGCTTAGACACAAGTATTTGTTGAGACACAGCTTTACTCAATATTTGGTAGTTTTGTGACACTTACATTGATGTGCACATTTAAAGTTTTTATAATCATAAGACTTTGGGTTAAATCTATGTTCATAATCACAACAGTCTTGTTAAGGAGATGATTAACGATTATTCTGATTTTTTTTACTTACCCAAATAATTGAATCAGGGGCTTTATTTTAATTGCCTTTACCTGCACTCTTTTGTTCAATAGTAAGAGATTTAAATAGTGGTGATTACTGATGGCTGAACTTTAGGTTTGTATTCATGACCCACAGCATGCACAGTGGTTTTCACTCTCAGAAGGAACCACATACCTACTCAATTTTGAGTTTAAACGTGGAAGTCCAATATCATACCCAAATATTCATACGCTGTCTACTCAACTGGATTCATTTCCCAGTCTTATTCCAATGCTTGTGTCATTGTCTTTAACTGATCTAAAATCTATGAAACAATTTAAGCCCCGTATCAATTGTTTGTGACTTTATTAACATTTTACAGTATGCATAGAAAACTTTATTGCTTTCTTACTTGTAACACAAGGCTTTAAACCAGTTTAATCTTTCATTACTCTCATTACTAAATCTTTAATGCTTAACAAATAGATACATTTATAAACAGAACAGAACTTCACAATAATCTAGATTGTCTAGGGTCCTAGATGCTCTTTTGTACACTCTACCCCACAGCTTTTCTTTATAAGTTTAAGTCTTTTTTAATTTGCAGCCCAGACTGTTAGGTCCATTTACAGCCCACTGATTGAAATAAAGTTTCCTGATCTTGGTCAAATAATTAACATATTGTTGTTTCGCGTTGTATAAAGGTAGTTATACAGTGTACGGTATATATGTAAATTAATTAAATATTGTGCTTTAGCTGATGATTTAGACAACAGTGCTTTTCTTCCAAAATCGAATAACAGAATAGAATAATAATATCTCTATTAAAGCATACAGTACTGTATATAAATTATTGGGGCAGCTGCAGTACCAGCATTATCCACTAAGAGGCAGACGATCCAAGACTGGTAAGCACTTGATGTACTGCTTGAAATGTCAAACTGCGTGACAAAAGACAACATAGCAAAACAACACACACACACACACACACACACACACAGAAATACAGCGGCAAGCTCAGTTGATTTTTCAAAAATCAGAAAGACATTTATTACATCATACATTCATAAAATATATACACCCAGAGGAAAATTTTATTGCTTAAATGTTGATCTTTAATGTCTCAGGAGACTTTTTGTGATTCTCACTTTTGTTTCATTTAGAGATCAACTTTGTCACAAATGTTTCTCCTAAAACTGCTTAGGAGAAATACCAGTAGACAACAATGAGACATGAGATACTTCTGAGGTTAAAGGAGATAAAACTGAGAATTGGTTTTCAGACACATACAAAATCTGAGATCTCCTTCTTGTCTTGATTTATTTAGAATCTCCATATTTTTTCTTTTAGGATTAACAGGAATTAAGCAATGGAAAAGCCAAATCATTCAGAACTTAAAGACTTCCAAAAATTAAAGACTAACCCTTATTAAAGACATTCAGTTCAATTAACACAATTATCTGATAAGTTCTACCTTTTATTCTTAAACAGAAATAATTGATAATAGAAATAATCTGATTTTTTTTGCTGAAACTTTAACAATTGAATCAGACACCTGATTAAAAAAGAGCAACTGAAGCACTAGCAAATATTTTACAATGCAATATTATGTAGTGTGGGACTGCAATCATTATTCAACAGATAAATGGGTTATACTCTGACAACAGTAGTTAACTAATATTTCTAGCAAAATAGCTAAAACTGAAAAGGCTTAGTCTTTGGATGAGAAATGGTTGAGCTCATACTGAGACTCATCTGGAGTAAATGTGTGTTATTTTGGCAAATCTGAGCATAATATGAGACTTTACTGAGACCTGTACTAAAACTCAAGAGGAGATATATGTGCGATTACTGAGGCCTTTATCTCAGGAGACACATTTGAGCAGCAGAAGACTTATGCTAAAGTCTCCTTTGTCTTTCTATCTGAACTCATTGTTGTCTAGGAGAAACTACAGAGATATGGAGATCTCCTTTTTGATTTTTGTTTTTTCTGGGATGGACTACAGACAATTATTGAACTGCAAGGCTGTGATTATATAGTGTGATCTTACACAGAAAACATGTTTACACGACAATTGACAAATCAATTGTGGCACAGCTAATTGTCACCCATGCATTTAATACATTATGTAACCTCCATGTCAAATGAACAGCCCTGATACTCTTATAATGCTTGATATGAGTGGAGAATACAGAACAGGAATCTGAGATGTTCCTTACTCCCCCTTTAGTTTCGACCTGTTGCTTAATGTGAATTGGGATGTGATTTTAGACATGGAATAAACCTATTTAAATATCAGCGAATTTTAAAAGAATAAAATTAGTCAATTTAGACTGTGTTTTGAATTCTTCCGTTTAGCCTTCAAACAGCGGTATGTTGTAGTGTGATTTTGTATTATATGTCACACGTTTTGGACATTAACCTGTGCAGTAGGTTATTATAAATCATCTGTACTGTATACCTACTAAGCAATCAAACATTAAATTAAATGATTAAACAAACAAAATAGGGCAGTACATATAAACAGTGAGTGAGTTCGGACATAGACGAGGAAGTTCTGACGCACGCGCTAAAATGCGTTTCTATCACCATAGTAACGTAAAGCTTATAGTGCGCGAGCAAGGAATCGGATATTTAATCTAACAAGTTTATTTAAAGTTATAGTATTCAAACCTTTACGTTTTTTTTATCTAACCGAGCAAATGTATTGGACGTTTTTAATGTGAAACAACTCGGAAACAGGATATATTTGTTTTCCTTGCATGAGAGGCCAGTTATCACTTCAACGACTGAGCTGAGGATTGTGGCGTCGTGTTTTATTTTAAACAGGTCAGGCAATCTTCGTTCAGCCTCATATAATCACTTGAATTAAAAAAATATATAAAATTCCTTCCACTGCAAACATTTAAATAGCCTCAAACATAAACATGCAGATACTTGAGGAAAAAAAAAAACATTTATTTAGTTATAAGAATCTGTTCCGTGGCACCCTATAGGCTATCTGGATCTAATCTGCCAGTAACACTCACCAGTGTATCAGTTTATGCAGAACAACACATTTCTTCTATCAGTTTATCCAGAACAACACATGTCTTCTATTAGTTTATCCAGAACAACACATGTCTTCTATCAGTTTATCCAGAACAACACATTTCTTCTATCAGTTTATCCAGAACAACACATTTCTTCTATTAGTTTATGCAGAACAACACATTTCTTCTATCAGTTTATCCAGAACAACACATGTCTTCTATCAGTTTATCCAGAACAACACACGTCTTCTATTAGTTTATCCAGAACAACACATTTCTTCTATCAGTTTATCCAGAACAACACATTTCTTCTATCAGTTTATCCAGAACAACAAATTTCTTCTATCCGTTTATCCAGAACAACAAATGTCTTCTATCAGTTTATCCAGAACAACACACGTCTTCTATTAGTTTATCCAGAACAACACATTTCTTCTATCAGT
>JAUZSU010173716.1:0-12986 GCA_034780255.1 Parotocinclus maculicauda | reverse complement strand
AAAACTTTTTTCACATGGTCATAATGGGGTATTTTGTGTAGAATTTTGAGGAAAGAGATTAATTTAATACAATTTGTTATAAGGCTGTAACGTAACAAAATGTGTAAAAAGTGAAGCGCTGTGAATAATTTCCTAACGCACTGTACCTCTTTTGATTGTCTTAATGAACAAAATGATACTTATGGACTTGATATCATATATTCTCCATGTATAAATGAAAGCCAATATAATGTTTACTAATGTAACAGATCAGCTCTAAAGACTCTAACACATAATCATACCATACCATAATACACATGTTGCTGATTGTAGCATTTTATATAAGATCTAAACAAAGTTGGAAGATGAGATGTAAATCTTATCATCAATAACTTTTTAGATGCAATAGTGTTGAAACCTTGAAAATTAACCTGGACTTTGGATATTTTCTATTAGTGATTCATAACATCTTCTAATCTTTCATCAAATGGTACTGGTAGACAAACACTGCTTATCCCTTTTGTATCCAAGTGCCTTTTGCATATTATTTATATATTGATCATTAATAGCCCAGACTGGAAATATCAGTGAACCCTTGTAGTATATGCACTTAACCTTGATCAGACATGCACACATTTACAATCCTGGGATTCTTTTAGATCTCTTCAGGACATACCACAGGAGCTAATTTGGGTTAAACATCTGGATTCTGATTCAGCCATTCCAAAACACTAATTTTCTTTGTTTTTAACCATTCTAGTCTTGATTTCTTCATAGCTTTTTGTTTACCCCATCCAACTACTGTTAAGCTTCAGGTGGTTGATTACTACCCTGGCACAATCAAGTAAAAAGTCCTGATCTAGTTTTGAATTTATTTTCTCTTAGAGTGCAAGCCATCTAGTCCTGAGGCAGCATAACAGCCACAAACTTTATTGCTTTTGCCACCATTCTTCATAACTATGATGATTTGTTGGTTTGTTGTATTCTACTTCATCTTAGCCCCATAAATACTAAATAATAATATCCAATATAAAATAATGGTCCAAAACAGATCTTAAAGATTTGTAACTACTAATTTAAGACCACAAAGGATGAGTGCTGACTGACATGGATTTCCTAACGGTCGCTTGACCTAAACTATATCAAGCATTCATGAGAGCACTCAAGTTACAGCATACAATAACATCACGAAATGTACTTCACTATCATGCAGGTATAACATTGATTATCATATTTTGTACAAATTTGTAGAGTCTATGCCAGCGCAAGTGCACACCGTCCCTTGACACTTATTGGCACCCCTGGTAAATGGCTATATGAAATCATTAGTTTGTTGATTTGTTTGATTCAACCAAAATAATGAGAAAAAAACAACAATTACCTGAAGTAAATTGAATCTGATAAAAATAAATCCCTTAATAAACATTATTTTAACCATATCACATGCTACAATTAGTGCCACCCTTGCATTTATTACTTTGTACAACATATTATTGTCGGTAGAACCACACTTAGTCTTCTCCTATAACATCTTATAAAGATGGTGAATACAGAGCAGGGAATTGCTTGTTAAAGAATCCTACTCAAAGCATACATTTCTGGATTCTTCATGGCAAACAGTGGCAGTAGAATGGGTTGTACTGTATACCCCAGTGCCTCCCAATATGACACATTTATAGGTTTCCGCTTCTAACAAGTCAGTTCTTCTGTAGTATGTTCTGCCTTTCTGTCCTTACAAAAAGAATATAGAGAATGGGTTTGACAACTTTTATTGAGAAACTAGCTTGCAAACAACTTTTGACCTTGACTCAACTCCATCAGGTACTTTGGAAGGTGAGCCAGGGTTTGATGTCTAATCAGAAGCGACCCTCATAGTCATGTTTCAAAATCTAGTGGAAAACCCTTTTAAAAGAACAAAGACTCTGAACAAAATTCTGTTTTGGATGTAATGTTTTTGGTGTTTACACACTTTTGTCTGTATTATGTATTTCTAATTATAACAGATCTGCTCTGCATCACCCTTTCCAAATGCTTAATTAGAAAAGATCAAAATCGTAATGTGGGAAATCAGTTTTAGCATGAAAATGATGCCATTTACTAACACTCTGGAATGTTGCAATCTCAAGCACTGTCCTTTAAGGTCTGGTAATGGTATGTAGCCTTTAGTTTTCAAAGCAGAATGTGCAAACATCATCATAGGCCGTCTGTTTTAGAGGTTAAGACCCATGTGGTAAAAACACAATAAAACTGCTGTTCATGTTCAGTATGTTCTACATGTGGCATTGGGGGGTTTCTCTGGGGACCCCTTATACATTCCAAATGCATGTGTTGTGTCAATTGGCATCTGTAAAGTGTCCTACTGTGAGTGTACAATACTGTGCTAAAGTTTTAGGGCACTAATGTCTATTTTTAGCTGTGGTGTAATGACCATATATAACATTTTGTTGATTACTGGACTAAAAATTTCGAACTTAGTTTCATTAGTCCATAATAGTAATCTTTTCCACTGATCTTCATTCTAGTCTATGTGAGCACATCTTATCCTTTTTACTCCATTCCATCATAATGGCTAAAACAATGGTGTGTCTAAACTAATGGTGTCCTTAGACTTTTGCACAGTACTAAATGTGCATGTGCCCTGTAATGGACTGGACAGTGAGAGAGTAAAAAAAAAATTGTGTCACACTATGTAATGTAGTTCTTTGCATGTTTGCTAGCGGTTGCCATGCAGTGTGAACATCAGCTTATAAATCATGTCATGTGTTTTGAGGCACTGCCATGAAGTATTAAAATCATACTCCACTTTTTCGAATGGATTTACTAAGAAAAAGAAAAAAAGACTTTATCTGATTTGACCCCTGATAAAAATGCTTGTGATAGGCGTATGACTATATTTTGTACTTTTTAAATGTCATTTAAACAGGTTATTTAAACAGCATTTATTGTTGCTCAGTTAATACGAAAAGAGGAGAATTAATTTTCACATTAACACTGTAACGGAGTCCTGGGAAACCTCATCAGGATGATGAATTCTCTGAATAGGATCCCAGCAGTAATGGATTTCTTGCTAAGGAGGATCCTGCATGGATCAACATGTTTGTTTCATGTTAAATTTGGTCTTTTTTTCATTTGGCAATTTTATATGTCATATGCCTTTTCAGATGAAAGGATAAAGTGAAAATTTGCTAGATTTGACCAAGAGATTCACTTCCTTTCCCAGACTCTGTGGTGGTGTTATCATCAATTAGAAAATGTACCCCATATGTTTCGACAGGACAATGCTTTGAGCTATTCTTCTTAGAACTTCTCAATGGACTGTATAATTCAGTCAAAGCCAGTAATATACAAAACCTTAAGAACAAATTTTACTACGTTAGGTCAGAAAAACATATAGCTAAAATATAAAATTTTTAAGTATCCTTAAACATTACATTGATTCAATTACATTGATTTGTGCTGTGCAAAGTCTACCATTAGATCTGTTGTTTTAGCAGTGCTATGATGACCATGTAGTACATAATGCTTTAAATTGAACCCAACTTGAATTTGTCACTCCATAATACCATTTTTCAATTATCTTTAATTCTAGTATTTGTGACCTTTAGCATGTCGTATCATTTTTACCATGTTCACCTTCTGAAAAAGATGGTTTACTGGCTGCTACTCTATTGAAAAGGGTCAAGTTAGCATTTTGATCAAACCAGCCAGGTGCTCAAGGCAGGGTCACAGAAATACTTCAAAATATCATCCAGTTCATGTATGCAGTAGATTTTATCCTGTATTAGGAAAATGTGTTTAATGTGATTAATTGTGTTAGAATAAAATTAATAATGGATGCTATGTTTTGGAGCCCAGTGTTTAGTTCTGGTGGGGCCTAAAGTCTGAGATTCTGTTTTATATGTCATATTTCCAGTATGAATTTAATCAAATGTTTTATTACAAGTCATATAATTAGCATAATACAATGTATTTTATTACATGCCCCATTTTGCTGGTGTGGACTCACTTGTTTGTGCAAAATCCGATGATCCATGCTATCCCAGCATGATTTCTTAATATTCCAAAGAGAATATTGTGAATTGTGTTGTAACTGAATAGTTTTTTTTTTTATTTTTTCTGTTTTAAATGGCTTATAAATACACAAAGGGATTAAGGTAAAGTGAAAGTATAGGAAGGCACTCCTTAATCTTATTTGGTGTTCAAGTAGTTATTGTAAAGCTTTGATGTGTGTTCTGGATTATTTTCTTCCTGCAATATGAATGCTGAAGGTGCAAACATTTATTTTGATTAGTGACCTTAGTGAGATTAGTGGCTTTTGGCTGCCATTTGTGTGTGTGTGTGTGTGTGTGTGTGTGTGTGTGTGTGTGTATTTTACACTATCTGTAGTTTGACAGTGGCCTGTTTCAGCTGGTGATCGCTAAAGTTGTGGCATTAATGTGAGATTGGGTGGGTCCACTGGCGGGGTTTATTTGAGAGGAAAGGCGTGCAGGGAGAGATGTTTATGTGTGATAAGGAAAGGAAACTGACTGCTATATCACATGCCAAATGTGGCCAACTGAAAAGAGATATCATTATAGAAGGTGTATTGCGTTGGATTAGTCAAAATAAGGAAACGTATGTTTCATTGAGAAGACCACATGAAGAATTGTCCTGATGGCATTTTAATCTGCCTGACTATCTGACTGCATCTCCCTGGCTGTCGGTATCTAATACACTAAATGTAATTGGCTGGCTGCTGTTAGGGCATTTAAGTGGGTGTGTGTGAGTGGGTATGGTGACACACATTCATTGCATGCTACCAAATGGGGATTGTACCAAAAGTTCTGGGTTGTTGAGAGTTTCTGGTGGTTTTGGCTATTTGCTGTCTGGCTATTTGGCTATTTGCTTAAGTTTTGACATTTTTTTCCCAGACTGACCTGGAGTTAAACTAAGTGACCTATGCCTAGAGTGTGAAACAGTACAGTTTAAGTGATAACTTGTATACCTTCTATTATTCTCTGAAAGCACTGCTGTTACTCATGGCACATTAGAGACATTATCATTGATCTATTTAATGAAATAATTAAATTATATATTGATTTTATGACATTTCTGAAGATCATGTAGTTTGGTATTAATATTTTAGGGCACTCAGTGGTCAAGTTCTGGCTGTGCCTTTATCTGTATCTGAGAGGAGACAGATTGGCATGGACAGGATCAGATTGTCCAGAAAATCTTGTAGGATCCTTTGCCACTTTTTTTTAGGGCAACTTCCAACTCAAGAAGTTTTGTAGGAAGCATTGGACGGTTTGCCAGATGTCTTCCCAGTACATCCCAAGCATGTTTAATGGGATTCAGGTCTGGAAAATGTGAAGGGCAGTCGATGCATTCGATTCCTGCCTGCTAAAGCAAGTTTCTGATGAGATGCACACGGTGGGCATTGCCTTATCGTCCATGAAAATAATGTTTTTTTTAACTGCCTCAGCATAGGATACCACTATAGGTTGCAGGACCTCATCTTGGTATCTGACAGCAGTCAGCAATCCATTTCTGATAACCTGGAACTCAGATAAAAAAAAATATTTTTTTTAAATTGCTTTGTATTCATTTTGAAATATTCCCTAATTCTTGTGAGCACCTTGACTCATTTATACTATTTTACATCTTAGCATGTGGCTAAACCTTGCCTAGAACATTACATTATGTAAAAGGTCCTACAATGAGTCATTTTCTTTCGTTAGCTATTTTACAATCTTTTAAAATATTTTTAAAATAAAGTTTATCTATATTTCTGTATAGAGCCTATTGAGAAACAATATTCTACACATCCTGGTTTTAAAATAGTTCTGGTAAAATGTTGGGCCAATGGATCTACCAGATCATTTTGTCAAGAAAAACAGGAACAGGATGGCGGAACATCTTTAGGATGAATTCCCAGAAGAGAACACTTCCATGCTGTGTTTTTCCACAAATGTTCAGCATTACAATGAGACACATGCCTGAAGCACAGAAATGTATTGTGGGTAAAATACTTTATGACCTTAGTCTGGATAATTATTTACTTTTTAACCACACTGTTATTATGAAAATACTGTGTTGATACTACTCCAAGCTTTCCATTGTAATAGTATACATTTACAGTGCCTATATTAAAAAAAATCTTTAACAAATTTGAACTGGAAAATGGGAAACATTGCGTGGTCAATTAAAAATATTACTGTGGTCATACTGGTTCTCAGTGTTTTCGTGTTTTACAAAAAAAAACTCTACAATGAATAAATGCTGTGATGGATTCAGTAACTGGTTTATTAAGTTACTTCAGCTGTAGGTTCAACTGATCTAAATCCAATACAATTTAAAAAAGAATGCACATGTATAACCAATGTACTAAAATGTTTAGAGACTTTATAATTATGCGGTTTTATTAAATCTAACCCTTGAGTTTACAGGAGATATGTTTTTCATGTGTCTTATAAGACTAACTTTAAATGGGTGTTAATTCCCAAAGTGGGATGAAACAGGCTCCACTTTGGGACTGTTACTGTACAAAGTCAAAATATTTAAAATAAACCATTTGCAGTCAGCTGCAGAAATCATCAGCAATATTGCTATATATGGGTAAAACATATATGGTTAATTAGCTTCATTTGAAACTATCTGTCAAGGTTTTTTTATAAACATTATGTTCAAATGCACCAAAACTGCAAATGAATGGGTTAATGTGTGGTGATGCGATTATCTAGTTGTAATAACTAATAAGTAGTGACTCAAGCTGATTACATTTGTTCTTTAATATATCGATAAAATTTTAAGCGCAGTTGATTGACATGCTTGAACCTGCCCAATCAAGCCAAAATGAGAAGCCAAAGGTGCAGTGCTATGCAATGACCACACCAAGTGATGTTTATGTAAAAGGTGGTCTTATTAGGGAGGAGAGAATGATTTAGCCTATTAGACCTCCTCCATGATGTCACTCCCAAACACAGATGGGTTTGTTATGCTTTCCACTCTGTACACTTTTTGGGTGATGGCCCTGGGTCTTTAATGATGCAGTAATACACACCCATGTCAGCAAAAATGTATGCTGTGCTACAGTGTACATAGCTACAACATATGTCTACCAGTCTTATGTTGTATTTGTGGCCGTTTTAATTGTTTTCATGAAGTAAATCCTGAAAGTTCAATGGAACCTTAGTTTTCATTGTTAATTCGTTCCAGAAGGCTTGTCAAACTACTAAAAACAATGAGTACCAAGCAAAGTTTCCCATAAGAAAAAATCTAATTGAATGAATCTGTTCCAGACCTTCAGTAAGACCTCCACACTATATAAGGTATTATATGCATTAATTAAGTTGTATTGTGCAGGTGCTGCCTGATTTATGATGGGAATATGTTCCAAAAATCCATAATAGGTTAAATGTGTCTAAGATAACATATCTAACATGAGTCTAACATAGTCTAAACTTTACATTAATACTTATCTTAACCCACAGTTGGTCAAAATCATTAAAACAAAGCTTATTTTATAATTAAGTGTTGACAAATCTCGTGTTATATACCGAATAATAGATTAAAAGTGGAAAGCAAAACACTTACTCTTTTGGTGAACTCACAGCTGCTAATGCTAACTGTTAAGCCTGAAATCTCATTTTCCTTTCAATTGGCTGTCAATACTAACGATTTTATGATCAATGGAGATGCAAAAATAAAGAAAAACACTGAGCAAGAGCTACTGTGAACATAAATCATTGTGTATCGAGACGGGAATCATGAATCGCAAGAAAAATGTTCCAGTCAAAATGTGCTAATAATTGAATTCATTTACTTTCGAGGTGGTCAAGAATCGAGGTGCCACTGCATATAAGCTTTCAGTAGGGTTGTGTTACATATAATAGATTCACAGAGAAGTCATTCTAGAATAGGTCTTCATAGATTAAAGGACAGCTAAGCATGCACTTAAAGCAGATCAGATAAAGTGCAGAAAATAAGGGCAGGAGCCTCAGTGAAAAATAAATAAGATAAATGAAAGCTGTGTGGCCCAAAGGTTAGCTCTGTGCGCTTTACAGGTCTTGGACTAGGGCTTTTCCTGGCATGGAAGCAGTCTGTGTCCAGTTTACATGTTCCCTGCATTGCTACTGGGGTTTTCATTCCTCATTTTCATCCTTCCTTTTATATCATTTGCATGCGTTCAAGATGTAATCTTTCTGAAAGGAGGATCAAAGAAGATTCTGTCACGCCCGCTGAGCACCCTGGTCTGACTCGTTGCACACCCAGTGTTAAACATCTGAATGTATGAGACTTCTAAAAATTGAGGCAGTGCAAAACCACAATGGGCATCTGCCAAATGGCTACATGTAAATGTAAAATGTTTGTTGCAAACATTGATAACCGGTGCATCAAATGGAACATACAACCTTCAATCTCTATAAGGATAAGAAGTAAATGGGTCATACTGGAGAGCTCATTGACAGTAACTGCCACTTTTCCGTCCAAGTCACTCATTTTTGCCAGATCTGGCCTGGTCTTTCTTTAACTGCTGTGGTTGCAAGTGGCCACATATTGTAGTTCAAACATCGTTCACAGTGCCTAAACTATGAGAGCACTGATTGAAGATATATCAGATATTTATGGCTAAGCAGCCCCCCACAAGCTTAAGGTGATCATCTGGAAGTATTTAGCTAAATAGGTGTAACCACTGCCACACTTTTGTGCACTCTTGGACCTAAGAGGAATCAAAATCTTAGTCGTAGTTATATTTCAAATTTATTTGAAAAGTAACAGTAATTGGAAAGGTGGAACTATAGTGTTTTGCAGCCCATAGTATTATACATTCTTTTGAAATGAGATGTTCAGCAGGGATACATTTGTGTTTACATTTGTTGAACCTTTTGATAGCATGGCGATACATTTTATGTGTAGTGTAAATAGATGTGTTTTGTGTAATAGTGTGATTAGTTTTCTAGTGATTAGTGCAGCACATTTCTAACCATGAGGACATACAAAACTGTAATTTTGAAGCTGATCTGAGTGAGGTTGTCTGCTCAAAGCAGTATCTCTCTCTCTCTGTCTCTTTCTCTTTCTTTCTCTCTCACTCTCTGTTTAAACTAAGCTATGTGGGGATTCCCATGAATTCAGGGTCTGTGAATCTAGTTTCCTTTTATAGACTGTTAACTATACTTCCCCATAAACCATGATTTGTCTTCATCTCCATTCATCTAGCCTAGATGGGAAGAGAAAAGAAAGTGGTTGATCTCCATATTTTCTCAATTATCAACACTTTCTCATTTCATCAATAACGATACTCAGAAAACACTTTGGCAGTGTATATCATGAGTTTGAAGTATTTAAAAGTTGTTTGAACACATCCTGCTCAACCACTTGATTTGGCATTTGTTGCTGTTTTTGTCATAAAAAGACACATTATTGCACTTTATACTCACTTTATTGCAGAATGATTCCGCTAAAAGTTGGATGAGTGTGTTTTTGTGCTGGTACCTTGGCTGGTTTAAGCCTGTCATGGACAACTGACCTTGAAGTTTGGTATGATGTTTATATTCTGCATGACCGTTAGTTTGCAGATGGTGAAATAAGGCAGTTGTTTGTTGACATAGTTAACATAACATAACATAGTTTGTGGATTGCCTTTTTGGTCAACATCTGTGTTTTAAAGCCAATTCCAATGATGTAGAGTGCAAGGCTGGTGGTGTCTGTATTTAAGTTAAGGGTCTTGCTCAGGGACCCAACTGTGGCAATTTGGCAGAGGTGGGATTTGAACCCTGGATCATCAGGTCCAGAGTCCAGCACCTAAACCGCTAGGCTACCGCAGTAAGGTTGGGAAGCAAATAATAATATCCACTATGAACATTACACCGCACCGGACTCAGTCCAATGGAATTAATCCAATATGCATTTGAGTGTGAGCTTTAGCAGTTCATTAATACTCCTTATGTATACTTTATAGTTCTGTTTAAACATGGTTTCCAGAGAGCTCAACTATGTTGATATCCAATATTTTGTCTACACAGTTTGTCATGTTGAGCTCATAGATAGCTCACTACCTCATAGATAGAACTCATAGCCAAGGAGACCTAATGGTGATTCTCTGTTGTATTTTATTTGCATCTCAGCTTTCTCACAGATGTTTTCCATAACATTAATTATGATAAATAAATGAGACAAAGTTAAGAGATAATTTGTGTACATTTAGAGACTATAGGTGCCAAAACCGAGTTTATCTTGAGATGTTCATAGGTTGCAAGGCCAGTCTGGGATGATCCCTTGACTGGCCTCCTCTCCCTCAGACATTGCCAAGTGTGTCTGCATGTGACACCAGCTGGAACACACTGCCGCATACACAGAACCCATTGTCAGACAGCTGCACTACCCAAACACCTTAAGTCAGTGTTTTAGGAGATAAACATTGTTCAGTGCAGATGTGTAAATTATTTTACAAATTGTGGTTATTATAAAAGCATGTCATGTTTAACCAAAGAAACTGGTGAACCCTGGATCTAAGTCCACAGTCCTGTGTATTACTAATTCACCTCCACAGTTCTCATACACTTGTTTGTAAATCAGAAGATAATTTTTGCACCGATTGATCCACCAGTGACTGGAATCGTCAGATTTTCAGTTAATTGGCCGCGACCGTTTTTCACTCTCAAGTAACAGATTCAGCTCTCATAGATGGTCATATTTGCACTCTGCATGACAGCAAGAGCAATGACACAGCCATATGCTTTTACTAACATGAATTCACAGTTCAACAGTTTTAGTCCACGCTGATGTCGAGGACATGTTTGATTTCAGTAATATGGTGTGTTATTAATAACACTGTTGTTCAGTAAGACTGCTGCTGTCTGTCTGTGGGGAGGCATGACTGTATTCTTAAGTGCAAATAATTTTTTCACACGAGTACCAAGATCTTTTCCTCTTTCCTAAACCTTCTGATTCCTATTCTTGCTTTCTTTCTCCCCTGAGACCTCCCTCTTCATTCCGTTCCTAGAAAGACCTCCTTTTTCATTCAGGTCCTAGAAAGATATACAGATGCAATGCTTTGCATGAGTGACTTAGAATTTTTTAGTGAATACTGACATTAAAAAATCTAATATCTGTTACCTCAGCTATCGCTCTACCTTTTCTTCTGCAGATTACTGAACTATGAGTCGATTTAAAATAGAAAAGAACACAATATAACAATAGAGCTGCATTATTATGTTTTAGTAACACAGTAACGTAATGTTTTTTATTGCAGCACAGCTTCTAGGTTCATTTAGCCATATCAGGAGCAGGAAGTGTGATTAGAGCTGTGGCCCCTGGGAGTTGAAGTTCAGTTTTTCCTGACTGAGAATGTGTTTGGTGTGTAGAGATACAGCTGTGCTTGTGTGCTTAGGGGGTTTGGGATTATGCTGTTGACACAAAACTGGAGACTACATATCAAAGCCAATATTCAGTTCTTCTCAGGTTCAAGTCTTATTAGATTAGATTAGGTTAGATTAGAACCCACCTGTGCTGGATTTCGTAATGAAAAAGAAACTAAAAGAATCTAAAAGTCTAAAAGTATAGTACTGAGCATAAGTCTTAGACCACCATTAGATTATATATAAATTTGTTTTAACAATGGTAGAATAACCATATTACTATTTCAGTCTCTTTATTAAAATACAGGAAATGTATACGTAGTGAAAAAAAAACAGCTTCTATAGGTTACAGTGGGAAGTATCTGTGATGTGCGATTTGTGTGATTTCCCCTTACCCTTGAGCAACAGCAGTATCTGGTGGCTTTATCAGGATGCCAAGTTGACCTATACAGTCTAGAGATGTGTGAAGAGGAATTATGTTTTTGAAAGGGTAGCAGCTGAGAAATCACTTTTTCAGAAGGGGGACAGGTTGAAATCTGAGATATTAAGTGATGAATCCAAGTTTGAAATCTCTGGGATCAGTCATAGACAATATAATATAAAAGTTATATGGTCTTTATAAAATTGATAAAACTTTTTAAAAAACGTTTGCACAGTATGTCATGGTCTGATAATTTAGACATTAATGTGAAGTATAAAATGTCTGACTAACATAAATAGCAGGGAGAGAGAGTTTATTATTTGCATACTTTCGAGATGGTACAGAAGAGCCTTAAAGCATGCAGAACGTTCCCCATGGGAAATGCAAGTAAAGAGGCTCCTCTGACCTACAGCTGCTCACTGAAAAGAGCCAAAATATTCCCTCCTATACACTCCCCCCTTCTCCATTTTGTCCTCTCTGATCTTTCTCTACGATCTCTGTTTTGAATTCTTCCAGACAAGATAAAGCATGAAATGCTCAGCACATCTGCTTCAAAGACTTGATGGTGCACATATAGATTATGGGAACAGGTTGTGAATGTGTTGCTGTCATGGGGATTTCTTCTTGCAAGTTTGGTGCTGTTGGACTGGCATTAGGATCTCTTCTGTAGATATGATTTAGGATTAGCCAAGGATGATCGTGCCATTTTTGTGGTTCAAGATAACCACTAAAATAAGTAGCAGCAATACAGGAAGTACAGGCTATTGCACAGGAGATACAGTTAAGACAGATTGGAAACTGAGGCTGAGGGTCAAAGACAGAATGGTGAACATGAGATATAAAATGACCGTAAGGAATTATTCTTATCTGTGTGTGAGTCTGAAATTTCACAGATGCTGCAGGACTCAGAGGCAGGAACTCCTGGCCGAAACGAACGTTTGCGAATAAGGCAACCTCAATTTGATAAAAACATGTACACCATACAGTATATGCAATAAGTTTTGGCCATAGCTAGAGTTATGGATTTATTTCTGAAAAACTAGAGTATTCACTGAATATTCACGTTAGGTCAAAGGTAATGCCAATTAGCAGAAACACTTTGTGCTTGGAAATGTTAGTGTAGCAGTCAGCTAAACGTTTGGCAACATTCTTGCAATACCTACAGTGCACCTGGAAAGTATTCACAGCGCTTCACTTTTTCCACATTTTGTTACGTTACAGGCTTATTCCAAATTGTATTAAATTAA
>JAUZSU010173706.1:0-12987 GCA_034780255.1 Parotocinclus maculicauda | reverse complement strand
AGTGGTGGGCGTGGTCACCTCTCGGTTGTTTTGCTCTTGTTAACACAACTTTTCGGATTTCCTGACCTTTGATAATGGCATAATTTGTCTTGGGGATCCCAAAAATCCTCCCATAAATCGCTGATCCGCTTTGCATCCACTAGGTGGCAACTTGTGACGACTTTTTCTTGTTCGCTTCTCACGTTCTTGGGTTTGACTAAGCGGAATTTTGGTCGAAATAAGCGAATAACATTACACATATATAATAGGATTTGTTTTGGTACTTTAGAATTTGGTCAGAATAAGCGGCTGGTCCCATTAACTGGTGGTCCAATTAACCGGATTCGACTGTATTTTATTTATTTTGTTTCATGGGCATGTTTTTAAGAATCAACAATGCATGAAAGTTTACCAGATGTTTCAAACTTTTGTGTAACTATACATCTGCAATATATCGACTCTGAGCAGGATTACCCATGATCTATTTCTATGGCAGTAAAAAAAATAATTCAACATGAACTGACTGTTTGTTGATTCTTTACCTAAATCCTTAAGTCTGTTTTCTTAGGTATGGGCGTGGTGAAAATTGGAGGTCCTGTGTATAGGATTGGTGTAGGCGGAGGGGCTGCCTCCTCTGTACAGGTAAATTCTAACTCGAGTTTAAATTGAAATCAGACAATAGACTTCAGTTGAAATTCAGATTCAGTTTTTCAGCTCGGGGGTCTATGGGGGTGTTTTAGGTGCAGGGTGATAACTCCAGCGAACGGGACCTGGGTGCAGTGCAGAGAGGGGATGCTGAGATGGAACAGAAGATGAATCGGGCTCTCAGGGCATGTTTGGAAAGAGCAACTGGGAATCCAATCTGCAGCATCCATGACCAGGGTGCAGGAGGCAATGGTAATAACAATATCATATTAAATTAAATTTGATAAAAACTTACTCATGGAATGCAGTTTTTAGCCTTGGAGCTTGGTGACATTTATGTAGTAATCTTACCACTAAGTGGTAATAATGGGTTTAATTGCACACATTTTCAATTGAATTTACAAATCACATTGCTATGTGTATAGTGTAATATGGAAAAACTTTGAAGCAGTTGCTATAAAAATGAATATGTTTTAAGTAATGGGATTACCATTTCAGTGTGGTAATGGATAAAGTTTGAATTAAGCCTTTGCTATTACAGGCTGAGCCAAAAGTCACAGGACACATTTATTTTAAAAACAAAAGGGAAAATGACATATCTGAATACGTAAGTAATGTGTTAGGGAGTCTATCTTTTAAGCTATGTCCGGAACATCGCCACCATCTTGAAAGCTGCTATATTTTATCAAGGGTGGGTTTTTTCATTATGAAGTTGGTCATGTAGCATACCAAAGAAGACAAGAATTGTCTAAGAAATTGATTGCTGCAATCTGATTTGCAATATCTCTTTTGGTTCAAAAATCTATCAACACAGAAAGTTGTCTCAAGTAGCTGCAGATGGAATTAACGATTCTAATGTCCAGGGAAACGCAGCTGGTTCAGACTTCAACAACTGACACCCAGAAAGATCACCAATTATACACAGCACTGTTGCATCCCTTATAGCCAAATTCAGAAAAACTGGGACTGTGGATGACAAGGCCTGTTGTGGTTGTAAGCTAGCAACAAAGAAACCTCAAGTGATTTTGGCAGCTTTTGCGAAAAGTCCATGACGCAGCACGCAACGAATCCTGTGACTTTTGACTCAACCCGTAGATTACGTATTTGCATAACTAGCCCTGAGCTAAAACTGGCAACAAGTCTTGAAGTTAACTAATTTTTCCTTTTTTTGTGTTCTTGTAAATATGGGAATTAACAGCTAATTGAGCTTTTCCTTTTTTTCACTCTCTGTATGCCCTGCATTTTAGGAAATGTGTTGAAGGAGCTGAGTGAACCTGCCGGTGCTGTCATCTATAGCAGCAAGTTTAAGGTGCGCTTGAGTCAGCAAGGTGCTTACATGGAACTTGATTACTATGCTTGATTAAGCAGTTATTAATAACTCCTATCCATTTTTTGACAGAGAGGTGACCCCACTCTCAGTGTTCTGGAGCTGTGGGGTGCAGAGTATCAGGAGAGTAATGCCTTGTTGCTTCGCCCATCTGACCGCAGTTTTTTAGAGAGGGTGTGTGAGAGGGAGAAATGCCCTGTTGACTTTGTAGGTGAAATTGCAGGTGATGGCAAGGTAGGTGTGAAAACTGGAATGTTAAAATGTTAATTTATTTGGTATTTTTCTGTCATTTTAACTCATTTATTTGCCTAATTTGCTGTCTGTCCCAACCTGATTTCTGACTGAACGTTTTTATCCAATGAATGTGTCACACATCCTGAGGAAATGAGTGCGTTATATCTAGTCTGGGAAGGTTTTCTGGTACAGAAATTAAATGAAATGTATTTTTATAGTCAAAGTGTGTTTGCTTTTTGTTTGCTAATCAATTCTTCAAAAACAGGCTAGATGTGCATGTCGTCTAGATGGCATTTGCAAGTTGGATAATGCATGCTTCATGAAACTTGAAAATGCAACTGTATTATTGAACACCAGAGGGAGCAGTCATTTCTTTTAATTGAGTAAAAGGTTTAGGCCAGACTTTTTTAATTGTTTGTTCCTCGGATGTCTCTACTCTAAGAATCAGGGAGGGGAAAAAATCTTTATTTTTCAGCACTTTTCAATTTCTCGAGGACTATGTGGAATCAATTCAAGGAAGGAGGAAGAAATAAAAATATTTTTTTAATTTAAAAATAAAATTTATTTAATCAACAATTAAATTAAATTAAATCTGGAAAAAAATTTAATGTACAGAACAATACAGTTGGCTCTCCACCGAAGGGCGGAAAAAGTAAAAAAATAAAAGTTTATTTATTTATTTTTATTTCAACCATTGGTACTGCGGCGGATCCGCGAAATACCAAAAATTATATATATATATATTTTTTTGTATTCCTCAAATATGATCGTGGGTGGATCCGCAAAACAAGCAATAAAAAAGTCTGGACTTTTTTAAGTAAGGAAATGTGTAATATTTTAAATTGTTTGTACAGCAGACATTAAAAGGGAATGCCTATTAATTGCAAAATTGATCAGCGTGAGAAAATCGAATCATTAGAAGAATGTACTGTCACACTTAATGTTATTCATTTCAGCCGTGACCTTTTTTTGGAAATCAGATAGCATCTGCATCTTTGTTTCTTCTAGATAGTTCTTGTGGATGATGTGTCCAATGTTAATGCTGTGGTGGACGTTGGACGTAACCCTGTGGATTTGGAACTTGACTGGGTGTTGGGAAAGATGCCCCAAAAGGTAAGAGGAGGTCTGAATCCTCTCTTGTTCTATAATGACAACTCGCAGAATAATGAACATCGTATCTGAACTGATTATGATCCATAATGGTAAGGAATCCAATTTTACACTTTCTTCTCATCTGAGCCAATCCTGGAACACACGGATGGACACACATGGATATACAATTGCCGTTAACGAAGGGTATAGAGAAAATTACAATCCTTTTTTTTATGAAACAAGCATATAATATTTAATATTATTTTCTTGAATAAATGCATAAGACAATGCAGACAATTTTGTTTTTGCCAGGGCCTGTTGTTTTCATTAATTTTGTTACCCTGCCATATTTCTTTTTTTTTTTAATAGAAAGTAGGGAATTTGCACATAAAATTGCAAGTGGAACAACCAGTTTTTTACTAGCTTTTATTCCGTCTATGCTTTCTCCTTGTCAGTTTTATTAAGCATTTATAAAAACCAAAGTCAGGCATTCCGTAACATCGCAAGATGGGATTTGAAAGACTGTAAAATTATGCTGGGCTAACATCGTCAGATTTTACACAAATTAGTAAGGTCCATGCCAGCTTGATTGCCAAATTCCTTTCACTAAAAGTCTCAGAAACCTTTCACTTTAATTGTCCTGCTTTATGTTATATATGATTTATAACGATACATCATTCTAGAGAAGAACTTTTGACCCTAGTGTATATATGGATACCACTAAGTCTTAAATATAATACTGTGAAGAGGTATTTTCATATCTCTACTGATACATGATCAATGTAGAGAGCACAGAACAAACACAAGTACCTTAAAGGAAGGCAAGTAGACATAACAGAGTGGGGTGAAATATAAACAGATAAACCATCAAAGTAGCAGATGCCTTATTCCACTTACTCTGTTGGTACTTTAATTTCTTTAGCAGAATTCCACAACCATTACACATGCTTGTAGATACCTGTCAGGTCACTGTGATTGTGGCTTGCTGCTGCACCACCTTCACACCATTGAGATCAAAATCATTCTCTAATATGTTTTAGATTTTTTTTATCAGCTTAAAAAAGTCAGATTACACTTTTAAATAGTAAGTTTAGCCCAGTTCTTAAGATTGGTTAGCAAGCAAATCAGGTTTCCATTCTTGGCATGATGTCGTTTTATTCTGAAATGAACAGTCCATGAATTGAGTAAACCATGGTGCGCCATCTAGTGGGTGTTTTGCGTTTTGCCACATTCTTATTCAGTAGTGCTTCTTAACTGTATCAATCTGCTTTGTGTCATGTCAGTCTCAAGAAGGATGCAATAAAATCGATTTGTCTGTCTTTTATTAGGAGTTTATACTGGAGCGTGTGGTTTCCCCCCTGCAGTCTCTCTCTCTCCCTGCAGGACTGTCTGCTCTGCCTGCTTTGGAGAGGGTTCTCAGACTGCCCGCGGTGGCCAGCAAGCGCTACCTCACCAACAAGGTTTCATGTTTACCATAGTATGGCAGTAGTATGCTCTGTACTAGCTGGAAATACTTTGTAAATTGTTTGCAATCTAAATCTTTAATCACTCTTTAAAACTCTATTCTCTTCACAGGTGGATCGCTCTGTGACTGGATTGGTTGCACAGCAGCAGTGTGTGGGACCTCTTCACACCCCACTGGCCGATGTGGCTGTGGTTGCTATATCGCCCTTCAGCCTCCGGGGTGCTGCCACAGCCATCGGGGAGCAGCCAATCAAAGGCCTGGTTTCTGCAGCAGCTGGTGCGAGAATGGCCGTGGGTGAAGCCCTTACCAATCTGGTGTTTGCCCAAGTCACTGCTCTCAAGGTGTTTTTTTTTCATGCCTAATCATTTTTATTATTTAGTTTTGAGTTGAAGAAACATAGACTTCTTGGTTTTGAAGATGTTTCATCTGAAAGATTTCTACAGATGTTGAAGCTGATGGAGAATCCCAGGTATTTAACTTTAAGTGGGGTTGTCACATTGGAGGTGGTCCTGAGAGTCCTTGACCCACCCTGTCAATAGGCATTGGGATTATGGGTCAAGGTTTGACCCATTTAGTGAGTTGTTGTCACACTTATGTGGCTTATGTGGTTATGTGGTTTGTTAGAGTATCATGGATCAAGGTGCAAAAAGGGGTTAACTTCTCCAGGAATGGGTCTCAAGACTGCTTTAAAGGTAGCTGTTAATTGTTGTAAACTACCCCCTCTATTCAGCGATGGTCATTCTAATTGAACATAGATGGCCAGATACCTGGTACACCCAATCAGCTTCTAAAACTCAAGAAGCCTTTTGGATGAGAGTTGAAACTTATACAAGTACCAAAAAGCCCAGAATGTTTGGATTGTTAATTGTTGATCAGTTATTGTTATGCAAAATGTCACCAAACTTAGTAGGCAGCTAAAAAAGACCTGTGTATAATTATACATGGACCTAAGCAACTGTTTGCACACATTTGCTAGTACAGTGATATCCTAGGAACTTGGTTCAGCATTGTTTTTTATACTTGAACTGCACCTGAGGGCTTTTGTGTGCATGTTTTCTCTAAGGATGTGAAGTGCAGTGGTAATTGGATGTGGGCAGCAAAGTTGCCAGGTGAAGGGGCGTGTCTGTGGGAAGCGTGTAAGGCCATGTGCAAGGTCATGGGTGAACTAGGCATTGCTGTGGATGGAGGAAAGGACTCTCTCAGCATGGCTGCTCGTGTTCAAGGGGAAACAGTCAAAGCACCAGGTAACGAAGTTTATGTGATATTGATAGATCTGTATCTTGTTTTATAAATACAGTACTGTGCACTGGTCTTAGGCCACCATTAAAATGGCTATAACATTGTGTTTTTATTGGTTTACTGGACATATATTTCTCATTTTGTTTATTGTAATAAAACCATAAAATACAGGAGATTTGTATGCAGTATTAAAAACTGAAGAAGTAAAATCTGAAAAAAAACACCATCTATAGGCTACACTGATAAGTATTCCGAGTGACCTCAGTTTACACTTTAGAAATAGCAGCATCTGGCATCTTATTACCCAGATATCAGCACCCGTGGGATATACTTCTAATCATTCTTTTCAGGTCAAATAGGAGCTAGCATAAATGTGATAATTAGTGATTGACAAAATAACAATTATATGATTAAGGGGAGAAAATATTTGAATTTTCTGACAGCCCTAAATATAGTACAAGAGTAAAAAGTGTCCAGTTAAAACTTTTGTATGTATGGACTGTTGGTCTGTTTAATATTCTGCTGCATTTGCAATTTACTATTATGCATACAAAGAGAAAATTACAAACAAACAGTATTGGTTACTAGATCATTATCATTTGCTTGTGGTTTTGAGTATTTCAGTTTAATCGAACATTACTTTTTGGAACATCTCAGGCTCTTTGGTGATCTCTGTGTATGCTGTGTGCCCTGATATCACTGCTACTGTTACTCCTGATTTGGATGACCCAGAAGACCGAGGTTAGTTCGATCAATTTTTGGAAGAAGCACTGGAATTATAGCTCTGTACAGGTATGAAGCGCATAACATCCTTTCGAGATAACGTCCTTTCGCTTATACATCTATAATGTGATATGGGTATGATCCTTCATATTGAGGTAATTAAAAAATGCTATGGGTAATCCATATAATTCTATTGTAGTACAGAGGTTGTAACGACATGCATAACGGGGCAGCCTCATGTGCCTAAAGGTTTGATAACACGTGGCATCAGCGTGAGCAGACTGAATACTGGCAGTATACTGGCACGGTGGCTCGGTGGGTAGCACCACTTGCCTCACAACAAGAAGGTCCCGGGTTCAATTCCAGGGTGGAGCGGTATGCTTCATTTAGACCTATGGTTGTTAAAATGGCTTGACTACTTGGTCAGTACAGTTCACAAAAGTATTCCATATAGCATTGCCAAGTAGAGAATATAATGTGGTGTTTAGACAACGTCCAGATTGCATAATATGTAATTTCACAAAGTATAATGGACATTAAGCAACCCATACCTGTATTTATCTGAATGCTGATTGTTTTCTCTTTGTTGTCAGGTGTCCTTCTATATGTTCCTGTAAGTGTGAGTAAATACAGGCTGGGTGGCTCTGCCTTAGCTCAGTGCTATGGGCAGCTGGGAGACTGTAGTCCAGATCTGGATCATCCTGAACTGCTCGCAGCCTGCTTTAACACCACCCAATCACTCATCAAGGGTGAGGAACTTTCCTCTGTCACTGCTTTTTTTTGGCAACATGGTGATTATAATGACGTCCATGTGTGTTTCTGGAAGATCGCCTGCTGAGTGCAGGCCATGATGTCAGCGATGGAGGACTTATTTCCTGTTTACTGGAGATGGCCTTTGCAGGAAATCGTGGGATCGAGGTGGACTTGCCATTCAAAGGTGTTGAAGGTTGGTATACGATCTGAACAGATAGGCCGTCACACTTACTCTTACAAAGCGTTAGTATCTCTCACTTTGTCTCTGTCTCTCTATCTCTCTATCAGTGATGGAGGCTTTATTCTCTGAGGAGCTGGGTCTGGTCCTGGAGGTGTGTGAGAAGAACGTGATGACTGTAAGTCAGCGGTACACACAAGCTGGCCTGACCTGCCATGTGATTGGTACTACCTCTGGCTTCGGACCCAAGGCGATGGTGAGCACTCATGTTCTACCATTTTTTTTATACAGTGCTTAAAAAGCATTGTGTATTATGCCTCACATTTATTATTATTATTATTACTATTCCACAGATATATGGATAGTCATGCTGTGTGGTGTGCTATGTATTTTTTCAATCAATATTAATTATTTATTATTTAATTGTATTTATTATTTCAGTAGATTTTAGTTTAGAAATTTCAGTCAGATTAAAAAATTACAAATATTCACAGAATCAGAGCAGCTATGCATATTCAACCCCCTAAAAATCTGTCTATATATACATAATACATACATATACAGGACTAACCCACATGTGGCCAAAAGTACTGAGACACAAACCCACATGTGGCTAAAATATTGGGACGCAAACCCATGTGGCCAGACGTATTAAGGCACAAACCCATGTGAGGCCAAAAGAATTGAGAAACAAACCAACATTGCCACATTTTAAGCACTTTTGTTCTTCCTTCAGGAAATTCAGATCTAGTTTGAGGTTGCTCTGTTTTTAAATCATTGAGGATTGAAATAACTTATAAGTTTTCTTTCTTCAGGTCAAGGTGAGCCTGTGTGGACGGGAAGTGCTGAACGAGAGTCTGCCTGCTCTCAGATCGTTATGGGAGAGCACAAGTTTCCAGCTGGAGCGTCTGCAGGCCAATCCGCTCAGTGTGCAGCAGGAAGAGCAGGGACTTGCAACTCGCACCCAACCATACCTCAATCTGACCTTTGATCCTGCTGAAACACCCATCATGAAACAGCCTGGTTAGTAACAATGACTTATTTAGTCTCATATAATGTAATAAAGCACCTCCTGCAGCTAAGAGACAAGAGCCACTGTTGATGAGCTCCAGGCTGGCTGTGAGGCTGTGCGATGGTCTGGCGTCCCATCCAATTTTCATTGTCCAAAGAATGAATAAATTTCTAGACAGGCTGTGCATTTCAATTGCAACAGTTGACTACTTCTGAGAGAGTGAGGCCGTATGAGAGATCATCACAACGCTGTGACACCACTGGCTTCCAGTCCAGGTCATGCTTTTGCCTGTGCACTGCCATGTGGGGATAGGTGTCCGAACCCAAAAGATTATTTTAAAGAAAAGTGGTAATTTAACATAAAAAAATCTATTTATGTGTGCATCCTTGTGTATTGTTGTTTAGCTGTTGGAAAGCCACGTGTTGCAGTCATCCGGGAGGAAGGCAGCAATGGGGATCGAGAGATGTCTGCCTCTCTGTTTATGGCTGGATTTGAGGTTAGCATGCATAAGTTTACACTCTTAAAACCTTTTTTTTACAGTAAAACAAGTTTATATATCAATTAGTAAACAAATACACCCCCGGCCAAACATGTACATCTTGCTAGTATCGGGTTGGAACCCCCTTTTTAAAATTCTTAAATTTTTCATGACATTGTGATGTTGCTGCAGACTTGCAACCATGATGTGAATCAACCATTTTAACAAATCCCAAAAATGGCTTATCTCTGGTGACTGCATTTGGTTACATTGAACTCACCGCCATATTCAAGAAACCAGTTTGAGATTGAGCTTTGTGACATGGAGTGTTAATTTGCAGAAAGTAGCCACCAGAAGTCATGAAGGGATGGACATAATCAGGAATAATACTCAAGTAGGCTGTGGTGTTTAAACAAAGCCTAATTTTTATTTTAGTTCCCAAAGTATGTCAAGAAAACATCCCTTACACCATTAACCACCTCCACCAGCCTGATCCATTGATATAAGGCAGGATGGATGCATGCTTTCATGTTGTTTACACCAAATTCTGACCCTACCATCCAAATGTCACAGCAGAAAACGTTTCTCCAATGTTCTGTTGTCCAGTTATTGTAAGCCTGTGTGAATTGTAGCTTCGTTTGATCTTTGTTAAATGGAGTGGCACCCGGCTTGGTTCTCTGCTGCTGTAGTCAATCTGCTTCAAGGTTTGATGTGTTGAGCATTCAGATATGCTCTTCTGAATTACTCAGTTATAACAAATGTTTATTTGAGTTGTTTCTGCCATTAAACTCACCAGTCTGGTCATTCTTTTCTGACCTCTGGTATCAACAAGGGATCACCCAAAGAACAGCCACACATTGAATTTTCTATAATTAGATATAATAATAGAATAATAAAACACCATAATAAACCTTTCTATAAACCTTAGAAATGGCTGTGCAAATTCCTATCAGCAGTTTCTGAAATTCTCACATCACCAACAAACATGCTGCTTTCAAACTCTCTCAAATCACCTTTCTTCTCCATTATGATGCTCCGTTTGAACTTCAGCAGGGTTGTCTTGATGCGTCTACATGCCTAAATGCATTGAGTTGCTGCCATATGATTGGCTGATTAGATATTTGCGATAAAGAGCAGTTGTACAGGTGTAGGTAATAAAGTGACCTGTAAGTACAGCACATGAACATCAATTTGTACATAGTGCTAATAAGCATAGCATTTTACATGTTCACATACGGTTAGTTCATACATTTGCTTCATTTTGCAGACACCATTATGCAGCGAGATTTAAAGAGCTGCTGTTTGTACTTCTTAGTAAAAATGACCGCATGCTACAGTCAAAGAATGGAATCCAACTAGTACACTGTTAGGAACAGATGTAGGAAATAAAACAATAGAAAATGATAGTGAAGGAAAATAAGTTGGGGTTTTTTTTACGTACATTTATTTTTTTTTCTCGTTTTTTATTTTCGTTTTTTTTTGGAGGTAGGTAATGTGATTCTTACTAACAGCAAAACATTTAACCATTTGAATATTCTGTGGAAGTTCATTCCACATGTTGTACTGGGTAGGCCAATCGGTTAGGTAAACGTTAAACTTGTATAAATTGCTTTCTGTAGGTGTGGGATGTCACCATGCAGGACTTGTGCACTGGCTCCACAACCCTAGACCCGTTCCGAGCTGTCGTGTTTGTGGGCGGCTTCAGTTACGCTGATGTGTTGGGGTCAGCCAAAGGTGAACCCCACACAAATACATATACACATAAACAGAAGTTACCCACCCCATGTTTTGTTTTATTTTAAAACCAATATGAGTGCTTGGGTGACGTTGAGGTCTAAAATGCTATCCCACCACCATGATTTGAGTCCTCGTGGATGCAACCAGTTAAAACAAACAAACACCAATATCTAAAGGACATATTGTATAATTAAAAAAAAAAAACAATGGGTATAAATCAGCCAGTGTTGGCAAAAAGGTTATGCAGTGGTATTAGAAAAAAATATGGAATCATATGGGAGATGTTCGTTCAACTTTTTTGCTTATTAACTAAACACTGAACATTAAATAAGAAATTAAATGATTTTAATTAATGGCATATACGGTATTTCCAGATGTATATAATCTTCAACCCCAAGAAAATCACAATTAGTACTTTGTTGTGGCTTTCATAAAGGAGCGAATTCTTTGAAGCATTGACTGGTTCCAACTTTCTCGATTCAGAAAAGATCAACTGTTTCTTATTCTCTGCACTTTAAATCTGATTGCTGGCCATGTGACTGAGTGGACATGCCGTTCCCAAAGAAAAGCTTTAACACACTTTGCTGTTTGTGAGATGCATCATTCTGAAACATCATTATCACCAATAACTATTTTTCATCATAAGAATGAACAGAGGAAGTAACAAGCAACACCATATTCATAAATGATTGGGGAAATTTGTTTTCATTTGCTTGTTGTTTATATCCTGATGCTTTGACATATTGCTTGTTCTACCTCTAAGTTTTTCTTTGATTACCTTCCCATTTTATTACATTTTGCTTGCCCCAAATTTGAGACAAAACTGGCTGGAAACAACCAGCATCTTTTGCCACACCCTGTGTTGGATTTCCTTGAATTGGGTTTTATGATCTTTTCCATTTTTGGGGGTGGCACAAACGGCAAGAGCCCAAACAGACCCAGAAATGGCTAATTCGCTTCCTATTCTAGGACTGTTTCTATGTTCTTTCCATGCCCATGTGGGCTTTCTCCAAGTAATCTGGCTTGCTCCCACACTTTAGTCCGACATGTCGCTCTAAAATTCCCCATGATGAATGTGATTGACTTGTATCATTGTAACCTCGCTCCTGTCACAAATAGCCATTTATGCTGGTGTATTGTTAAATAAATAAACAAACAAGTATAATTCATTGTTTCAAATGACAACTCTTGTTAGGGCCATGTTTTTTTTTCAATTAAACAACTAATTAAGGTCTGTAAGCACTTCATTTTAGGGTAAGACTAACTTCCATTATTGTAGAAACGCAAATTACAAGGTTATTCCATTATTTTACTTCTGCTTGATCTGGAAAATTTCAAAAATTACTTAAAACATAACTGTTTGTTGCAACAAACCAGACATGCTCAGGAACATTTTATGTTATTAATATCAATCTGTCCTGCTTTTTATCTTAGGCTGGGCGGCTACTGTCACCTTTAATACCCGTGTTTCTGAACAGTTTGAGCGTTTCCGGGATCGGAACGACACCCTGAGTCTCGGTGTATGTAATGGCTGCCAACTTCTGGCCCTTATGGGCTGGGTAGGAAAGGCACAGGACAGAGGTAAGAGATAAAATATCACAGTAGATCATTTTGTTTGACTTTTATCTTAGTAAGTTTGATCCCATCACCAGTAGTGAATGAACTACTGCACACTGCTGAAGTTATGCCTGCACTTACTTTTAATTTAAGTTTATGCCCATGCTGACTCATTTTGTGTTTATTATATCATTCACAGGCCAGTGACTACAAAATGTTTTATAACAAAGTGTTTGTGTGTTAAGATGTATTGAATATGTCTAACTTGTGTCCACTTTCCTCTTCTCCATACTCTGTTTTTGCAGGCTCAGGGGTGATCCTGACTCATAATAAATCAGGACGGTTTGAGTCCCGCTTTGTGAGTGTGGGTATTTTACCTTCACCAGCCATTATGCTGAAGGGCATGGAGGGATCTGCTCTCGGTGTGTGGGTCGCCCATGGAGAAGGTGAGATAATATGAACTAAAATTACCACACTACAAATGTATGCATAACGAAAGTTACGTATGTAACTACGGTTCTATGAATCCCGGATGACCGCCAGAGGCGGTGCTAAAGCACTGAATGCT
>JAUZSU010173695.1:0-12987 GCA_034780255.1 Parotocinclus maculicauda | reverse complement strand
CTTGCATATAAAGAACACAAGATCTCTTACAGTGCTTTGCTGGAGACTTCCCCTTCAGCCTACATTTCATCAGTTATAAATGGATCTGGTTACAAGCCAAAACACTCTTCTCTATTATTAATAAACTCACCCAGCCACTGGCAAACGATTATTCAAACACCCCTGAGCAATGCAAAGTCTTTCAGAGATTTTTCAATGAGAAAATAAATAAAATCTATCATCAGTTCTCATCGCCTTCCCCTGTGCCTGATCCCGATTACATTCTCCTGAACCCAGCCCACACATCTCTGTTGCCTTCCTCCCGCACTGAGCCAGCCTTTATCTTGAAGTTAATAACTAAAACTAATGTCTCAATGCTGCTCCAGCTTCTCTTCTCAAAACCTTCCAGTGGTGTCCAACCTTATTTCTCACCTTATAAATATGCTTCTTGCTTCAGAACAGATTCCAGTGGGTGGGCCTTAAGACATCCTTGCATTCAAAGACCCAGAGCTGTATTCATAAGGATCTTTAGTGCTAAGGGTTGCTCTTAGTGACTAAATACAAAAAAAAAACATAATTTCAAAATTTGGAGTAGATCCTAGTAAGTATAAAAGTTATTTATAAAGAATCTTAAACCCTAAATGATCTCCTATGGTGAAAACCTTGATGATTACTTTTATGTTTTCTTTTCTCAAATTTGCTCTGAGATCAGTTTTTTTCAGTTCTGTTAAGCTTAAACTCCTACCTAGGAGTTTTCATTTTTTTAAGTGTATTCTTTTAATCTTTTTGAATACGGCCCCTGGCAACCAAGCCTGATCATTACTGACCAATCTCCAAAAGTCCCATGATTTTCAGTCTGGGTTCTGCAAAATGGATAGTACTGAGCCAGCCCTTCTGCAGGTAATAAATGATTTTCTTGGTGTATTCAGTATCCTTTTTCTTCTAGACTTAAGTGCTGCATTTGACACAGTGAATCACAACATAGTTATCTCTCACCACTCTGGCCTCAGCATCACTGGCATTGCTTTGTTTTTTCCTGGTTCATCTCATATTTCACCAAAATATCTTACTTTGTTGCTCTGGGTAAGCATCATTCATCCTCTAGTTTGGTCAGTCCGGGAGTGCATCAGGGCTCAGTCCTATTCCCTCTCCTCTTTATCATCTACATGCTGCCCATTGGTCAGATCATTTGCAGCCATGGTCTTAGTTTTCACTTTTATACGATGACACCCAGATCTATGTGAGCACTAAATCTACCTCCACTCTTCCACCCTCTTCCCTTATATTCTGCATGCACAACCTTAGTTACTACATGCACACTAACTTTCTAAACCCAACACAGATAAACCTGTCTTGCTCAATTTCCAGGTTTGACATTTACCTTTGATGGTGTGACCATCAAAATGTTCTCCAGTGGTTCGCAACTTGTGTATACAACACTGCTCACAAAAATTAGAGGATATTTCAAATTAATCTGAAGCAAGAGTAGAAGCATTTTATTTCATTTCATTAAACCACATAATCAGAAAAGCAAATGAAAAGTCAAAGAAAGTTGTTAGATCTCGCAAAGAGATGCAAAGTATTTTGTCTTATTGTCCAGTAGTTCTTGTGGGATCCTCTATTTTAAAATGTTTACATTACGGCATTTAGCAGACGCCCTTATCCAGAGCGACTTACAATGCAAGCAATGGTGGGTTAAGGGCCTTGCTAAAGGACCCAACTGTGGCTGCTTATCAGAGGTGGGATTTGAAACCTGGATCATCAAGTGCAGAGTCCAGTACCTTAACCACTAGGCTACCACAGTCCCACTTCAAATACTCTTTGTGAGCAGTGTATTAGACTCCTCCCTTTTCTTTGATCCTCATTCCGGGCCCTTGCTAAAACTTCTTTTTCCACCTCACTAATATTGCTTGTTCACATCCTATTATTTCACTTAAAGATGCTGAAATTCTGATTCATGGTTTTACCTGCACTCGTCTAGATTCAATATTCAAAGCTTTATTGTCATATGCACAGTAGGAAACAAGTTTCCCTGTCCAATAAAATTCTTACATCCACCCTGGATGTCAGAAGTATTAAGTAGGAAATAGCAGAAAGTCAAATCTAATTAAGAAAAAAATAAAATAAAATAACGAAATAGTAATAATATAATATAATATGTACATCATGCAGTAGTGTGCTACATTAGTTATTACAGAGTGTAGTCAGTAAAGTACATATATAGTGCAGGTGCTATAGTGTATATGAATGGGGTCATCAGCTCAGCTGTTTACAGTATGAGTCTAATGGCCATAGGGAAGAAAGAGTCAACTGCAGCTCCCTTTTCATTGGCCTTCCTACCAGATCCATTCGTTTTCTTCAGTATGTTCAAAATTTTGTGGTGAGAGTTCTCGCATGAGCTGAAAAGTCAGCTCATATCACCCCCATTCTGTATCTGCTCCACTGGCTACCTGTACTGCTTTGTATTAACTTCTTCTGCTCATGTTCAAATTTCAACATGGCCTGAGTCCTAGCTATTTATCTGAACTCCTTTACCCTTACTGTGCTGCACGTTTACTCAGGTCTTCAGATAAACATCTGCTGTCAGTGCTAAAATTCACAATAGTCTCTGCCAGCGGTAGACCAGTGTCATGGCACCTAAGTTATGTTCTAACTAACTACCTAACCTAAGTCTAAACTTTTTCTCTACACCCACTTCTTTTAAATTACTACTAAGAATATTTTTTTCCAACTCTATCACTCTACCCCACTGTCCCAAGTGACCTTGGGTTTATTTTAGAAAGGTTATTTTTATTTCAATGTTCAATACAGCTGAAAGATATTGACTGTAATATCATTATGTTTCAGGGTATAATGTGACAAGTGCTAATGATCTTGATATGGTTTGATGATTGTTTATAGAATATGGACACTGTACATGCTCTCTTTTCGTTCTGTACTACACTGGCATTTAATGTTTGTAATAGGGAGTCACTATCGTTCAGTACTTCACATCTGCAATAGTGCTGAAACAAGACATGGTTTCCGTACTGGTTTAATAGATTTTAATGAGTGGCAGATTCTCAGCATTAACCTTTTTCTGCTCCTAATATTATGACAGATAACCTTTAAAGTAAATGTTCCTGCCTCCCTGGTCTTGTTCTTTGTGATGAGAGGCAGCCAGTGGATCAAAGGCAGCAAGTGGAAATGGTCATGCATCTGCTAAAAGTGAGATTTAGCACTAGCTTTATATTGTCACTTGCTTTAAGAGTCTCATGTTGACACTGAATGTATTTTGATTGTTACTAAGGAGCTTTTCATAAATACATTTTGCCTCATTTGCTTCTGTAGCCTTTAGGGACCTGAGCAGTATGTCACACTTGGAACTGGAAAAGAGGTTAGATGTGAGTGCATATGTGACGGAAATTAAATTTTCTTAGAGAACACAGTGCAAGAGGCGACATCGAAAACAGGCAGAAACCAACAGGTATTTACAATACATCAACAAACCAGGAGAGCTTGGTAGCAATAACAGGGCTAAAAGGTAACACTATAATTTACTGAGAGTACACAATCCAAAGACATGTGTTAGGTTATTAGGTGTCTTTAAAGTGCCCCTAGTGTGTACGAGTGTGTGAGTATGTGTGCCATACGATGGATTGGTACCCTGTCTAAGGTTGTTCTTACCTTTATGCCTCTGGCCAGGCATTGGGTCTCCTATAATTCACCCTGTTCAGGATAAAGCAGATAAGAAAATGAATGAACAAACCATGACAGAAATCCAAGGAGCTAGGAAAATCGATAAACTGAAATTGTAGCAGTGTAAGATTGAGATTTAATCTTGAGACGTTTCAGATACTAAAAACTAATTAAAATGATGTACAAGAGCACCTGGAGGGAGGTTGATGTTCTTACCATGACTTCTGGAGATGGAGAGAAATGCTTGGCCTTGAATTGGAGCTAGAACTTTGTTGATCACCCATAATGATAGAACTTGGAAGTGTTTAATAGTATTTTATTTTTAAAATATTACTTAAATGTATAATTAGCATAGTAAAAAATTACTTATTATTTTAGGTAGTGGGATAATGGTATGAAAATGATGAAAAACATATCATAAAAAACAGGTAGAATGAAATGACCAATAAAATGTAAATAAAAAAACAACAGAATATAAACTGAGAAATATAGAATGTCTAAGACTTTTGCACAGCACTGTATTTACTGTATTTGTTATCATTTGTATTACTGTGGTACATTTAATATGGGTAATAACTTTTGCATTTGGCCATTAATTATACCAAATATTTGTAGTCACAATCTCTCCAAGTATCCTCTGGAAATTTGGTCTTACTGAGTTAAGAATGCAATTTTTTACAATTATGAAAATTCATACATGGTACATACATTTAAACTGAGAACTTTTTATATAAAAGCAAGAATCGAAGAAAGGCTAACTTATACAGCTGAGGTTGCATGATTTTTAGAATCAGAGATTTCCGCATTTTCAGTTTATTTTACATTTACTGCATTAACATGGGGTCTTGGGGACTGGATTTATTTATGATGCAACTGAAGGAAATTGAAAGGAAGTCTAAATAAATATCATAAAGCATTATGTATTTTTCATCATTAGGTGGAAATAAGTTAATGACCGAGATGTATATTTACACAAGAATCAAAGACTCCTGAAGTAGTGATTAGTTTATCCGGCATTTCTTCTGTGGTTCATTTACTTTGGATGATATCTTTTGCCTCATTTAACCTATTAATTGGACCACCTGTTCTCAGTACATTTCCCTGAGATTTCCCAAGCTTTTAGTGGATCATGTTGCAACATGCGCTTTTATGAAGTGGTGGAAAATGTTCCGGGCTTGGGGTCTGGGGTCATGTCTGGCCTGCCTGCCTTGTCATGCCCTGACCTTTGGCTTGGAGTATCTGGAGGGCAGTCTGACTGGGTTGGATCTTGGTCCTGATCTTGACTTGTGCATGCCTAAAGCCAGAGCTGAAGCCTCACAGTCAAGGAGACAGTATATGATGATCTAAGATTTTGGGTTGCCTCCTTAGTGCAATCACTCAGGTTTGTGGATTGCTGGAGAGGTGGGTCTCACATGATCCCTCTTGGCTTTGTTACCTTCTGGTTCTGCTTTTTATAGCTATGCTGCTATGGGTAATGATTCTGGAGTTATATGCTGCAGATGACATCAGTGATTGTTAATAGACTCTGTGCTCTTAACCAATAACTAACTACATTTTTCTCTCAAAAATTATGTTCCGATTCTACATATATTTAATATTACCTGTTATTATTCACTTAGTATTACTATTACTTATTCACTTAGTATTAGTTATAAATTACTATTTTTTCCTATTAGCATCTAGGCCACCTAAGGAGGATGATCCTTCCAAAGTTTCTTTCTTACAAAGTGCAGGGATATTTTCCTTTCCGCTGCTGCCCTAGGCTTGTTCAACATGGGATTGGCCTTACAGGATAATATTGAGGCAATTCTCCATTGTAGAAAGCACTATATAAATAAATCTGACTTGGATTGACTTGATTATATCACAGAGTCAGGATAAAGGTAAAAGCTGAATAATAAATACAGATTTTAATTGAATAATACAAGGGGAAAATGCTCAATCCCAGTTCCTCTATAGAAAATGTAAGCATCTTTGCAGTTCCTTATGACAGGTTTCTGTCTTTCACATTGAGGCATCTGTGATTTCTGATGGCTTCATTAGGAAATCTGAAGCTAAACCATTTTATTTTTACAATTGGTTTTATAATAGGCTGGTGAGCCACAATTCATCTGTTACTTCAAGGTTGTATCCCTTCCATCTGGAAAACTTTTACAACTTGCACAAATGAGCAACCTCAGGCAGATAATTGTTTGTTATTTAAGTTCTGAATTAAACCTAGAGCAGGCTGTTGTGTGGATAGTAAGCTCATGCCTCATGCTCATGCTCAGGCCTGAAGTGTAAATATTGGTTTCTGTATAATCAGCCATCTACTCTGGACAACCAGTTTTCTAAAAAAATATTCATGATATCACTATTTTGTTTACATTATACATTATATGATATCACAATACATTCACTTCAGCTCTTCTCACTTTCTTTCCACTATTTATGCTGAGGGCTGCAGTGACAATAATCACTTCAGGGTGAGGTAGGGGAGTCTCTAGAAGCCAACTGTGAGCTATAAATCTCTACAGCATGTCAAGAATTTGCCTTGGGTCCTCAGTTGAGCTAGTCGTGTCCGACACAGCACTATAATAATAATAAGTTACTTCATAGTAACAGGGGGAGAGAGAAAAGACTAGAGAAAGAGGTAGAATGGTGAACGTATTGTATAACTGTAAGTAGATATTCAGGGTAGGGAACACTAACATCTGGCTATAGTGGAATGCCTTAACCTAGGAACAACCAGAAGACTTAGATTTAGAGGACCTTAGGTTATGCGATGGGACATAAGGACGCATCAAAGCAGAAAAATAAAAAGTTGCAAGGTCATGCAAGGCTTTAAATATTAATAGCAGGAGTTTGTAGAGGATAAGTTCTGTAACTGTCAGCCCATGTAACTACTAAAAGGAGCTGACCAGGGGACATCTTTATGAGATGCTAAGCATCCAATGTGAGCAAAAATCCTGTACATTTTAACATAATTAATTTAAATTTATTTTGGACTCTTATTTCCAAACATCTAAAGTAAGATCACACCATTAAAATAGAATATATAAAATATCACATATTATGTCACAATTTCTATGATCTTAACATTTGTTTCAGCTTATCAGAGACAAACTTCCATTTTAAAATAAGCAACAATAAAAATTAGTATTTACTCCTAGGAGTGCTTGTGACTCAGCTTAGGAGTGGTGAGTAGCACTAAACATGCCTATGCCTGCTACCTCAGATCAGTATATCGACTGCAAAACTGCTGTGGCTGACCCAATCCATTAGTCAAGCTCACACTATGCCATATACATTTCTGGTTTAATTAATATATGCACTAATCAAATGGAAGTCAAATAGGAATTAAAATGAAGGAGTCACACAGCCTCTAGATTTGCATCTGTATGTGGCATTTAAAGTAGTGATAAACTTGTTTATCATTAATTCAATTGGCAGAGGTTTTTATTTATGGACACTTACAAGTAAATCATTCACAGTAAGGACCATAATCAATTTCCTCAGGACAGTTAAAAGACTCCTCCTGATCAAAAGCAGATAGCAGAAAACTTTAGGCAGTGTGCATGTCACTGGAATAACTTTTTACCTAATTGAAATATACTGCTTACATAAATTAGGGGATATTTCAAAATAAAATATTCCCAATATAATATCCCCTAATTTTTGTGAGCAGTGCATTTGAAAATCAGACAAAAAACATAAAGGTCTGTGACTTTAACTGTGCAATATTTTCTTATTAAATCTCTTTGCAGAAATAAGGTTGCAGCAGGTCAACATAATTACATATATATATATACATATGCACACCAGTCACTTTATTAGGTACACCTGGTCAACTGCTTCTTAAAGGAAATATCCCATCAGTCAATCACATGGCAGAAAATCAGTGCATTTAGTCATGTAGACATGATCAAGAGTACATGCTGAAGTTGATTTAAGACACTTTAAACATGGCATGGTTGTTGGTGCTAGACTGGGTTACCAGTTCCAAAAACTGCTAATCTTCTGATCTGCTGACGAAGAATGGTCTAGAAAAGAGTGATAAGTCTCGATTTCTGCTGAAACATTTGGATGGTAGGGACATATTCAGCAACTGTGTTATGCTACTATGCCAAAATCAAAGTCTCTCAGGAATGGTTCCTGTGCCTTGTTGAATCTATGCCACAAAGAATTAAGGCAGTTTTGAATGCAGCAGAATTCTGATAGTGTAATGAATTACTTGTATGTTTTGGGTCCTTGTCTTGCTTCATGATCCACTGTTTGGAGAAAGGAAAACATTGCATTCCTGTGTAAGAACCTAATCCCAACTGTGAAACATGGTGGTGGTAGTATCATGGTTTGGGCCTGTTTTGCTGCATCTGGGCCACGACAGCTTGCCATCAATGACGAAACAATGAATTCTGAATTATATCAGAGAATTCTAAAGGGAAATGTCAGGACATCTTTCCATGAACTGAATCTCAAGAGAAGGTGGGTCATGCAGCAAGATAACAACCCTATAAGCACACACTTCTGCCAAAGCATGGTTATAGAAGAATAAAGTGAAAGTTTTGGAATGGCCAAGTCAAAGTCCTGATCTTAATCCCATCGAAATTGTGGAAGGTCCTGAAGCGAGCAGTTAATGTAAGGAAATCCACCAATATCCCAGAGTTCTGTACGAAGTAATGGGATCAAATTCCTCCAAACCGGTGGGCAGGACTGTTCAACAGCTACCGAAACATTTTGTTGCAGTTATTGTTACACAGGGGGGGTCACACCATGAAAGCAAAGGTTCACATACTTTTGCCACTCACAAATATGTAATATTGGATCATTTTCGTCAATAAATAAATGGCCAAGCATAATCTTTTTGTCTCTTATGTTTAACTTGTTTTTTTTAATCTACTTTTAGGACTTGTGTGAAAATCTGATAATGTTTTAGATCATATTTATGCAGAAATATAGAAAATTCTACAGGGTTCACAAACTTTTGAGCACCACTCCAGTTACCCTGGGATCTTTTGTGTTCTTGCAGACTATTACATGCCTTTATCTCATGATGGCTGCAGTGATCAATTTTAGTTGACCAAGTAACAATAACCTTTACATTCCTCCATTTGTACAGAGTCTGATACAGTTGAATCCGGTTACGCGATTGGGATGTGATGGTTTTGGTCCTAATAACCAGCTGGTCCGATTAAACGAACATGCCCTATGTTACAAGACGGGACGTGCTATGTAACATATTAAATGTTTATTAAACCTCTATTGTGCGATTTACACGTATAACAAACGTACAAACATGAATTACTGTTGCTTACGAACTTTGTCCATTGAAAAATAAATTAACAAACAAGTTTTTGGAAACGATTTACAACACAATGTATAGGTACTCAGCATGCGAAGCAAAATACTGTAAAAAACAAATTCTTACTAAATTTCAGACAACGTTTGAAGAACTTATCCAGTGTGATCTGATGCGCTTTTGCTGTGGCTAAGTTGTAACTTGTGGCTTCTTTTTTGTAGTAATTGGAAATGTTAGGCAAAGACCTGTAGGTGGCAGTAGAGGGCTAAGGAGAAACTCAGGAGCGTTGTAGTGATGCCAGAGACGAAGAGTTTTTTTGTAACCATGGATATGACATATTTCTTATTCGCTGTCACGTTCTTTGGTCCGATTAAGCAGAATTTTGGTCCAAATAAGCGTATAACATTACACGTATATAATAGGATTTAATTCGGTACTTTAGGAATTGGTCCAATTAAACGGCTGGTCCCATTAACCGGTGGTCCAATTAATCGGAATCGACTGTATTGGTAAATCCAAGCAATGTTTTTTCATTCCATTACTGAAACAGAAACTACAGTTCATATGAATCTAATTCAGTTTGAAATACCATCATAATTTCTCTGTAAACACAAAAAGACATATCCTCTATACAAGAGAACATGCTATTACTTGCTGGATATTTGGCTGCTACAGGAGGATATTTCTCCAACAATGCGCCCGATTCTGCTGCAATGGGTTTGGTATGTTCCAGTTCTTAATCGTCCTGCCTGTGCTAATAAACCAGGCAAATACAGGCATGCCTCAAGTCTCTAGTTGGTTTGATTGTTCCGGCTCCTGAAAAATGTAATTTGATGATTAACATTGCTGTTGTTGACAGAGCGTTTTCTTTTATATCATCTAAGATGGGGCTAAATGACTTTACTGAGCTTCTAAATGAAAAAAAAAGTTAAACGAATTGATATTACATTACAAAAATAGGGGTAACGCAAATTGGTACTCATTTCTTTGTTTTTTGTCTGAACCCCAGATCCAGGTTAACCCTAAATACATGGTGCAAGAATCTGACTACACCAATAACATCGTCAGGTGTGACATCCATTACACAGGACGACTGGTCAGAGCGTCCAACTGCAAGATTTCCCAGTGAGTATGAAAAGCACAGTGCCACACTTAAGTTTAAGGGGTAGTTCCTCTTTCAAACCATATAAGTCATTAAAAATCCATCCAATATGAGTCAATTTAGTCTACAACGATTTTTTTTTATTATTTTTATTATAGTTATGGGCTTTCATTATTATCTCCTTGTATGTGTAGACAGAAAATCGTTGATTGATCTGTCACTTCTATCAAAACTATAAAACAAGGACCAGTCACTCATTTCCTGATGAATATCCCTTCAAAACTTTTTTTTCTTCTTCTTCTTCTTTTTGCTTTTTATTCTTAATTTTGCTTGTTTCTTGTGTAGGTCCTGATTGCCAAATGGAGGATCATATCCTGGGAGGCGCTGTTCCATTGAAATGTGAATGGAATACTAGTTTTATTTTTATGTGATGTTCTGGTTCTATAGGTCAATCTGAAACTTTTCTTACACAGTAGATGAACTTAAGAGAAACTCAATATATTGAGGTCCCGAAGTGGTGCTTTTTAGGAGCCTATGGTTTTCATGACACCTGTATAAAATCCAGATGGGTTCCCTGACTGCCCTGAAGTTTAAGCTATGCTCTGTACAATCTTTGTATATTCGTAATACCTGTGTTTGTCACATGGCCGTAGCAGGGGTGTCACATAACAAATAGCTTACAATTCCAAACCATAGATTTACTTATGTTACATTTCATACAGTCTTACAGTCCAAGCAATAGTGGGTTAAGGGCCTTGCTCAGAGACCCAACTGTGGTAGCTTGGCAGAGGTGGGATTTGAACTCTATAAACTTTTATTTGAAATTTGAGAAGGGCCAAAATATTTGCTTTAGGACAAGTGTGCAAGAGGAGGTGCAAGAGGAGGCGCAGCATTATTTAGATTAATTCGTAATACCTCACAGTAAGGATTGGAATGAATTATAGTCAATTGAAAGTCTGTGCAAGTAGAGAGAGACAAACGTGTGTGTGTGTGTGTGTGTGTGTGTGTGTGTGTGTGGTGGGGGGTATACTATGGTCAAATAAACATCAGATAACAAGTTGAGAGATTATTCGATCTTTATTTGTTTTGTACTGTATGTAATTCATGTGATTGCATATACAATATAGGTCAGCCATGAAAGAAATTATTTCTATACATAAAAGTCATGTCATTCCCTGTTGTGTTTTCTCACAAAATGTCTTTACAGGAAACACAATATACGTTAATTATTGTTAAAATATGCAAATTATAGTTTACAATAACAGTCTATAGTACAATTTTAAAAAATCAAAGGTTTATAAAACAGGTCACAAACTAATAACTGTGATATATTTTAACATTTCTGACTGAGAATGGTCAAATTGGCAGACTTCAGAAAATAATGGGTGACAATGTTTGAACAATGATGTCTAACTATGTATAGGAATTCTACTGATTTTAAGGCAGTTACATTAATGTAATGATTGGATCTAATTATGAAGTTAACGAGGATGTAACTGGCATTCATTTACAAGAACAGTGGCGTATTTGCATGAAAATTCGCTCAGTATAACGTAACTATCTAGGGCCATTTTACAATGTGGCATCTCTAACAGTGGCACTAATTATGCTGCTCACAACAATTAGGGATAATGCATATTCACTATTTTTTGTGAGCAGTGTATAGCATTACAATTCTAGAAGCACATCAAACCTTTACAATCACATTTAAAGCCTCATGCAGAAATGGATCATTTAAAGCAGCAGATGGCCGCTACATTGACAAAGTTAAGGCTCTTTACATAAAAATCCCTGTATGATTTCTGCATGTTATGGTAATAAAATAAACATAATTCACTCAAGAATGAATAGTCGAAGTTCAATATATTTGGTTGTGGCAGTCTTTTCTAGCGAGTACGGTATTTTTTTGTTGCCATTTTGCATTTCAGTAGAGGAACAGTTAAACTTTCAGTTTCGCCTGTCTCTAAGGGGACTCGGTCCAGACTCCATTCCTACCCAGAACAATGAAACAGCTTTTAGTTGAGCATATCCACTTACACAGATCAGATCCGGGAATCACACAAGCAGTTCAACTGGCGAGCTGTAGAACTCACAGAAAAACACGCCTGAGGCACCGATTTGGTGTTGAGGAAAAAAATTAGGCTGTGTAGCTCCGTTATAAAGTGTATAAATCATATAAATGTAATTAGATCATCCAAAAATGATGCAAAATCCCAGAAAAGGTTATACAAGCAGTAATGGCTACTGGCACACACAGTTTGAACCATGTGCCATTTGGCCTGCCTATAGCTGCCTCACTTATTTCAAATATATTTGTCTTCTAGATGTTCCAATCGTTTCCTAATAGGTCTAATATCGTTTAATAAACAGGCAAAAAATGCAACTCTGTTGGGAAGACCAAGACTCCTTATGGAAGTGTTATACATGTGGAAAAGTGTTTTAATTAACATCATATTACGTTGCTGAGGACATGTTGATGACTTTTGTCAATTACTATATCACAAAAAAGTATACTTCTATGTATGTGAGTATACTCCTCTAAAGATATGACACTTTGATACAATGTAAAGTAGTCAGTCTGCAGTTTGTATAACAGTGTAAATTTGCTGTGGCCTCAAAAGAACTCAATACACAACCATTAACGTATAAAACTGCACGGCAGTGGTCGTTTTGGAGGTGTGTTTGGGGTCATTATCATGTTAAAATACTGTCTGGCAGCCCAGAAGGGAGGGGATTCTGCTCTGTTTCAGTATGTTACGGTGCATGTTGGCATTCATGGTTCCCTTAATGACCCGTAGTTCCCTCCAAAACATGGTTTCAACAATCCATGTCTTTAGTCTACTTACATTTACATTTATGTCATTTAGAAGACACCCTTATCCAGAGCGACTTACAATCCAAGCAATTGTGGGTTAAGGGCCTTGCTCAGGGACCCAACTGTGGTAGCTTG
>JAUZSU010173684.1:0-12988 GCA_034780255.1 Parotocinclus maculicauda | reverse complement strand
TATCCTGCCGAAATACTTCATGGATCACATCGATGAAGGACAGAAATGTGTGGAGATCGATGATCCATCAAGTGACCTGAAAGTCTGCTGCGACTGTACGATTAATTCCATCCCATCCCACCATATGGCTGGACACATTGTCATCTACAGTTCTGTTCAGAGTGACAAAATCCATGTGGAATACTATAGTCACAACATGTAGTATTAATTCCCCTGAGGACCAAATGGTTGCTTTGCTGAAATGAATTGGGTGCCATTTGTTGAAATGCATCTGTAACATTGCAGGCCCCAGGGAATCCCTCCAATTAATTTTTTGTATATTTCCTTCTCTGGGGAATTGGAGGTACTGGAGTGTTTGGAACTTTCATTTTATTTGGAAGGGACTGCTTTATTTCTGTATTTCTGCTCTTTTGTATTTTAATCACCTGCTTAGTAGTAAGTGGTAATAAAATACTAAATGTTCATCTCAATCTTATGCGCTAAATGTCGCTGCACAAGTCAACTTGAGGGATATAATTTGTTTTGCTTTGAGTCCAGTTGCATTAAGGCTGTTGAGCATGGCCTTCTTAGGCAGCACAAGGGACCTGGTGATGAGTAGGCAAAATAAATTATATCTAAAACTTTATGGAAATGTAAGCAGTGTTTATTACTTATTGACATTGTGGCTCGGTGGGTAGCACCGCCGCCTCACAGCAAGAAGACCCTGGGTTCTACAACAGGGTGGAGCGGTCTGGGTCCTAGCTGCGTGAAGTCTACATGTCCTCCCCGTGTCTGTGTGGGTTTACTCTGAGTACTCCGGTTTCCTCCCACAGTTCAAAGACATACGTGTTAGGTTAATTAATTACTCTAAATTGTGTGTGTATATAACTAGTTCGTGTGTGTGTGTGTGTGTGTGTGTGTGTGTGTGTGTGTGTGTGTGTGTGTGTGTGTGTGTGTGTGTGACTAAAATGGCCACTGATGTCGATAGCAGTGTTAAGCAAATCAAATAAACAAACAAACCCATTGACATCTATAAGTCTTTGAGGTGGCACAATGACGCAGCAATTAGTGCGGTCTCTTCAGTTTCAGCGTCCTCAGTTCAATCCTGACCTCTGACTCCTGTGTGGGGTTTGTCCATGGGGATTTACTGTGGACGCTCCAGTTTCCTCCCACATTCCAGAGACGTACATTAGGTTAACTGGTTATGCTAAATTGGAGTTTGGACGACTAGTTTGAAAGTAACCTTTTGTTGCGACGTGACCTTGTGCCTCGCAAGTAGCCACCGATGCCTAAAGCAATGGTTGGATAAACCACACAAACATTAATTGTGAAATGGGACGCTTAATGGCCTTAATGCATTTAATCTCTCAATGAAAGTAAAATTGTGACGTGACCATTAAATAAAAGCGAATTTAGTCTTAAGAAACAAGTCTTCTTAACAATACCCTGTGTTTATTATATACTAAATCTAATAGAGTCTCTGTGTATCCTCCTGGGTCATCCCTCACTTCAGCTCACTTTTTCATTAGGGTTCATGTCAGGGGACTGGGATGAACAGTCAAAAGCCCATCTCTGTAGACATTTTAATGTTTGTGTGGTTTCTATAGACCCGTATTGCATTTTTGTCCTGATTGGAATATCAAGCATGACCTAGTGGTAGCTCCTAGGGAAAATATTTATTCTGGTACTTCCATGATGCCATTTTATCGCAAATCCAGACCACTATTGTAGACTACTTCACTTAACTAGAAGGATTCTTGATTGAGTTTAAAAAAAAAATGGTATGTTTGTATGTGTGTAATTTAATATCCATATGTTCTTAACCATAACAAATTAAAGCTAATGTAATTGTATGCTTTGCTGTCTAATCAGTTGTGGTTTGTGGGAGGAAACTGGCATGCCCAGAGGAAACCTCTCATACGTCTGGAGGACTTGGCTACTTTATTTAATCTAAGCACTTCAACACGTTGTGTTATCGGAATTAACTCACAGTCAGGAAGTTATTTGTGGCAACGCACATCCTTGTGCTTTGTTGCTTATATAGAACAGTTTTTATTTTATTTTTTATTTATTTATTTTTTTTAACACCGAAGTAAAGTCAAAGAAGCCTTGAATTTCATACTGAGCAGGCTTTAATACTCACAATAAGAAAGTAGGTCTACAGCAAATGTTGTTGCTATAAAGTGGTAACAATACCCTACCATGCCTTCAAAAGGCATATGGTTTGTATAACACTGCCATGTAACCTAACATGAAATAACTCTTTAACAGAAATTCCCTTAGGAAGATTTTGCACTAGACCACCTTAAAATTAAAAATAGTATGCAAATCTGTCATTCCTCATTTTCTTTCCAACTATACTGCTCACAAAAATTGTGCGTAATGTAGAAGAATTCTGTACATATGTAAATCCCATGTACATATCCTGCCTGTGCTGGAATGGTTATCATGGTTGTCTAATACTGGGTAATGTTAATTTGAAATATAAAGTGCAAATAAGCACAAATGATACAAAGGACTAAAAATAGAATTTAAGTGTTCAACGGTATAATATTGTTATTTATTCAAGTCATTGTTATTTGTATGTTTTTAAACTTTGTGTGGATTCGGGGTGGGGGAAAAATTTGAATTTTAAATGCATCGTGATTTGGACGTTTAACGATTCTGAATCAATTAACAAATGTCAATAATCGATAATCGAGCACACTTGCATCTGAACATGTAGACCAACTTCTGTTCTTACACAAGAACTTAAACATTAGCACTCACTAACGGAGCTCTGTAACGTCTATTTTGATTTGAGTTTAATATTCTTGAAGTATCCGTTTTTAAGCATTTTCTCCGTTGCTCTTCTCTCAGTCTCGCTTTCGCTTCAAAAAGTTTTTCGATTTTGACTTTTAGGGGGGAGCTCATATCAGCTAGCTTTAATGATTATGCCTTTTAATAATGAGGCTTAGAGTCAGAGTGCTAAATTGCTAAACTTCTTAAAGCAAAAGCAAGACAGAGAAGAGCAACGGAGAAAAGGCGCAACGAAAGTGAAAACGGATACTTCAAGAATATTAAACTCAAAAAAGACGGTTACAAACAGAAATATTCTGTTTACAAATCGGTTTTTATTACAAAATGTAAATTTTTTAACGGCTCTTTTGTGTTTTCAAAACTGTAGGACCTATTTTGATGCCATAGACTTGTTTCATGTAGTCACATGGTAAAGAAAAAAAGCTTTGTATGGAAAAAAACTAAATCGAGATGCATCGATAATCGTTGCCCTCTGAATTGTAATTGAATCGTGAGGTGCCTAGAGATTCCCACCCCTATAAGACACTGCATTTTTTGTTTGTTTTGATTAATAACCTTTTTTAATTTGTAGTTGTAATAACATACTGCAAATCAATCATTCAAAGCCATAACTCCCATGTATGTGAAAAGTAAATAGATCCACCACAAAAACATTTTATTTTATTATGACATGAATAATGAACCTTGTAATGAACCTACTGGAAGGGGATGCATTTTGCAAATAACCTCATCTAATTAAATTTTAAAAAATCATCTTTATTAATCACTTATTATTAATTAGGGAATATTCACTTTTTTTGTGAGCAGTGTACCTGCCATCACAGACTGTATAAACTAGCAAGAGAAAAATGAAGAATGACGAGCATGTATAATTGGACTCTTTTCTCCGAATATGTAAGACGCAGATGCTAAATGCATACATCAAAACACATTTTTGCGCAAATTAAATGCCCCAGGAATACGCCAGCTGCGCATCCGCTAAAGCCAGCCAAATAGCTGGTCAAAACCTGTCTCAAATACAGATCTAAATTTAATCTTAAATCTCTCCAAGCATGCCAAGGCATACAAATGACACATGTACTCGTAATTGGGACAGCTGGTGTTACTAACAACAATGATTTTATGTAATGTTTTCCTAAAATATATTGAATTCAGCTAAACACTTGACCAACAACATTTGTACCAGACATTACTGAACTTACCCAGGCTACCCGAGTTTTAGTAATGTCCGATGGGGACCATGTGTGAACAGAGCAGATAATGTTCTGGAGAATTCATAGTGAGCATAGTCTTTTCTGCTTGCCTGTATATTCCTTTCCACTCTTTTGTTGATAGTGTGGATATGTCCAAGTGCATTATTACTGACATAAAAACAGTCATCAGTTAAAGCCTCTTTCGCCATATTTGTTGTGCTGTAAACAAAACACTTCTGTTTCTGCACAATATATTTTGTGTCATGATGAGCCTCCTGCCTAAACCACATGCAAGATTTCCTGTACTGAGAACACATTTGATACAGAACATCTCTGGCTGTACTCTACATATTTCAAAATGCATTAGTTAACCAAAAACATCCTTTATAACTCGGTGGCAATATTCTATCTACTCAGATTACAGAATAAAATGGGTTGAAACCAGACATTATGCATTATTAGCGAGCATTCAAGAAACAATGTTCATAATGTTATTTTAGGGAAAAGGTTTTATTCCAGTTTGGTTTTATACCATATTCTACCATAATATTCTTAAAACACCACAAAAAGAAAAAGTATGACTGTCTTACTTTATTGTGAATACTATTTATTGAGATAATTAAAATAGTACATAAACAACTAGGTACATATAACGGAATTGTTACACTAAGATCCTTCAAAGCATGGAAACAGTCATTTCCTCAGTGTTAACAAAGTTTACATCAGGGTCACAAATGTGTACACAAAGCAAAAGGACCACACTGGAACTGGCTCACGGTCCCAAGGTAAGGTCAAGTGTTTTTACAACTTTTAAACAACTCACTTAATCCATACCAGGGCTTGGAAGAAAGTGTAAACTCTGATCACACTAACAGATCCTAGGGAGTTCACACACTCAGCCACCAGAGATAATGAAGATGGTAATAATAATAAAGTGAAATTTTAAAGTCCAACAATACTTCCCACATACATATAATGAGAGAATTTGGTATATCAGAGCATACAACTTGTCATTTTCTTATTTCCCAAAGATTATAAGATTAATTTTATTTAGGTTAGCCACTAGTCTTTCTGTGATTAAAATGTTACAAATTGAAGTGAACTGAAATTTAAGACAGTGGGTCAAAAAAAACTTAATTAAAAGTGCATATTCCTACCTGCCTATCGGTGTGCCTTTCAACAGAAGAGGCAGCTGTTGAAACACGATGGAGAGTTTTATATATATACAAACGCATCCACATTTTAGGCGGAATGTCCTCCTTCTAGTACAGTAAATTACAGTGCATTTAAAATGTCAGTCAAAATAAATAAAAAACACTATAAGTCGATTCAACACTGTGTGCAGAAAAGCCTAAAGACACTGAACATATGAACCTTGTTTATCTCCTCTGTGTAGATTGCTGTACATCTGTTAGAGACCATGATGTAGTACAACAATTCTGTTCAAGGGGAAAATTGAAAGGGCTACAACGTGTTTTTCCACCACTGAAGCAAGGGCTGACGTTAAGTCCTGGGTCCAAAAAAAAAAAAAAGTCCCTGTTGCAGAGTGCTTTTTATCATAGATTAAAGTTTTTATGGACAGGAAACTCTGGGATGGAGCTTTCCAGAATATGTATCACAAAAAGAATGCAAGCTTACTCTTGCGTGATTGCTAAAGCTACACAGTTGCATGGACAGCAAAGCCAAATATTTTTGTAAAGACTTTGGATTTTCTTTTTGTGCAGGACTGCATTACACATGCACTTAGTGACATCTTCTCACAGGAAAGGCAAAAATTAGGCCAACACCAGAAAACTGCAGTTTGTGCACAGACTTTTTTTTTTTTTTTTAATCTTAATTATTAACATATTTGCACAGCAAAGCTTTCAACCCATGCTGCAAATGTTAATGTCTTGTTTAACACATCCCTTTAGTGCTTTAGTAACGTAAACCCGGAACAGTGAACTTATTAAGGACAGCTCTAAAATAAACTCAGTGGAAATGTGTCTAATACTTTTTGAAAAAGACCTCACATGAAGGCCGCACACAAAAACATGTCCAATGACTAACACGAGCACCGAACACTCACATTCACACAAAGCTGAACAACTGTAAAGAACAGAGAAAAGAACCCCTTTCTCCCAACAGGAAGCAATGTGGTAACACAAAAAACCCAGAAACACTGGATAACTGTAGTGAAAAGTGTGAAGAACAGAAACATGCTCGTGTTTTAGCATTCCCAAAACAAAGTTTCAGTCTATAGTGTTTAGACAGCACCTGCCCAGAAATTGCTTAAGTTTACTGCTTCTTTTGAACAAATAGTATTCTAGACAGTCAACTACAAAAAGAGATGCTCATCAACATTCTTCAAATTGCACAACATTACCAGTCAGTAGTCAACATTTGGTGCTTATTACATGGCCAGACTGTTTCGATGGATGATTCTACTGTCTGGGTGAGAAACTAATAATGAGGAAAAACAAGTTTGCTCTTAAATAATGACCTATGGTGAAGCAGATTGATTAGTCCTGTACCTGTGACCTTTATACATGTTTTAGTGTCAGCTTGCATGTGTAGTCTCTACAGGGGAGTTGGGTGCATTTATACTGGACAGAAGAGTGAAGGGCAGCATCGGTTGCTCCTATAAGAGGGCCTTTTCTGAGTAAGGACTCTGTTGAGGATCTGTGGGGTTGGTACAGCTATAGTTGGGAGTTTGTGCCAGACCTGTCTGCCTGCTAACTGGACCCTGGTAGGCCTGCTGAACTTCAGTAGGAGCCATGCTGCCAGTAGTAGCGCTGTACACAGTAGCCTGACCCATATACATGTGTACATCACTAGAAGAGAAAACACATTAAATCACACTGACATAGACTATTGCTATAACAGACAACAGCATTCTGTACCAATAAGCCAGCCAGCGATCTACCTGGGTGTTGGTTGACCAGGTAAAGCAGCAGGTCCCTGGTTTATGGCAGGAAGCTGTTCTACAGGAACGTTGTACCCCTGCACCCCTGTGGCAGCCACTGCATACTGTCCTGAAGCTGCCTGGCCTGGGTAAACCTGCGGTCACAGTACATACACAAGTTAACAAAACAGTTCAAGTGCAAGATAATGGTTACAAGGCTTAGTTTTAAAAACTGTAATATGCACCTATGTTACCTAGTACGTGACTCACAGTCCAAACTAACTACAGGAGAACAATGAAATTCAAGCTTAATTGTTTCCAGAATTACATACATAAAGGAATATGAAGGAAGCAATGGAACACATCACCATCATCAATAATAATAATAATAATAATAAATACATACATGAAAAAGGTTGTTCGTTTGTTTATTTAACATCATGTATACAAATGATGGCCAAATCATTAGCTAATAAAATTCTGTCGAAGGACCTAAATTCAGGTGAGGAAACTAGGGGTAGGCGATGAGGCCCTAAAATAATACCACAATATTTTAGGGTACTTTTGCAATAACTATATATTCGGCGATATAGTTCAACAACATAAAATTGCAACAAAATATATTTTATAATTTAAAATACCTCACCTGGCTGCATTTTTGTACTTTCCTCGTACTCAGTTCTGTGCTTCTTCTTGAGGTGGTTAAACAGATTAAATGCGTTTCACCCATTTGTTGTTACAGACCTTATGCATAGCTTACATATCACTGTAGTTTCTTTCGGACATCTCATATTTTGTACCATATCTACCTCCACACTACTGAAGTCCCTTTTTAGGACAAACTCCTTTACCACAAAACCACTTTCCACCATATCTGTTGCTCTGCCCATGAGTCACTTAACGTACGCCATACTCTGTGTAAATGCATTACACGTCACAATATCACAATACGTATGTTTTATATAGTTAAAAAATAATACCGGTATTATCGCAAACGATGCCATAAGGCACACCAATATTTGCTCATTTTGAATTTTATGCCTGCAACACGATAAAAAAAAGTTGGTACGGGGGCATGTTTACCACTGTAATACATCACCTTTCCTTTTAACAACACTTAATACGTGTTTGGGAACTGAGGACAATAATTGTTGAAGCTTTGAAGTTGGAATTCTTGTCCATTTTTGCTTGATGTACGACTTCACTTGCTCAACAGTCCAGGGTCTCCTTGTCATATTTTGCACTTCATAATGTACCACACATTTTCAATAAGAGACAGGTCTGGACTGCAAGCAGGCCAGTCTAGTACCTGCACTCATTTATTACAAAGCCACACTAGTGTAACATGCAAAATGCAGCTTGGTATTGCTGAGATAAACAGGGGACGTTCCTGAAAAAGACTTAGCTTGGATGCCAGCTTATGTTGCTTCAAAACCTGTATGTACTTTCAGCATTAATAGTGCTTTCACAGAAGTTACCCATGCCATGGACACTAACACACCACCATACCATCAGAGATGCTTTTGAACTTAACAGTGAGAACAATCCGGACAGTCCTTTTCCTCTTTGGCCCGGAGGTCACGACATCCATGATTTCCAAAAACGTCGGACGTCAGACCACATCTCAAATGAGGCCAGGCTTAGAGAATCCTGCAGGGTTTCAGGCTGTTGTTGATATGACTTTCGCTTTGAACGGTAGAATTTTTACTTGCACTCGTAGATGGAGCGTCGAAATCCCTAAATTCCTTACAACTGCATGATGAGAAAATGTTCTTAATCAGACTATTTGCTCATGCAGTTTTTCACAAAGTGGTAACCCTCGTCCCATCCTTGCCTGTGAACAACTGAGCCTTTCCCAGTCTTTTGTTGCCCCTGTCCCAACTCTTTTATATCGTGTAGCAGGCATCAAATTCCAAATGAGTGAATATTTTCAAAAAACAATAAAGTTTACCAAACATTAAATATCTTTGTGGTGTATTCAATTAAAAAAATGTTGAAAAAAATTTGCAAATCATCGTATTTTGTTTTTATTTACATTTTACACAACGTCATTGGAATTGGGGTTGTAAGTGAGTAAATGTGACCATTAAAATTAAATTAGTCATTGGATTCATAATAAGCACATGCCAGTTAAATACTAACCAGTATAGGTACGATAGCTCTACCTGGCCAGTGCTAAACCTTCTGTTCTACGCTTTTAAAAAACCTCTTATCCTTTGGTCTGACTGTCCAATGTGATGATTTCAAACCATTTCTCCATTACTGCTATTGCTTTAACGCTCTCGTGGGAATTTCTCACGTTGATAAAATACCTTTTTGAACTTTATCTTGCTTTCACCTATTTAAAATCGCTGCACTGTTTGGTATTTTTTGAATGTTGGTTGCATTATGTATGTTGCAGTCAAGTGGTTTTTACAACTGCCCAGCTTAAGCGTGACTTGATTCAAATCTCCGTAAATAATTAATAAAAAAAATTAAAACGAACTAAAAATAAACACTGATCTGAGGAAAAAGCTCACCTGCTGAGAGGTACTGGGTTGCTGTATGTAGTACTGCTGACTCTGCAGTTTAGCATACATGGCATAGACCGGGTCCTCGTTCATCAGCTTAGCATACAATGAGAGTGCCTCCATCACCTTCACATTGAGCTCAGACAGTTCTGAGTGCTTCCTGAAAACGAACACCACAAACATGGTAACTATAAACAAAACACTTCTTATAGATTAGATTTTTTCAAAATGTATGTTTTATTCTTAATACCTGTTAATTTCCTCTAGTTTTTGATCAATAAGTGGACCCATCTGGTTACAAGCACCTGAAAAACACACAATTTACACCAGCTGCATTAGCATAAATCTGAATGCCTAAATATCACAGCCAATTGCTGTAAGACTACACAGAAAGTCCAGTTTCCCGGCATAATTTCATTAAAGTGAGGCAATGGAATATTCATCCAGTGCCTATATTATTAATTACTCTCTGTAATATTAAATATTTTAATTTCTAATTGAATTTTCACTGCAGCATTGGTCTGTTCATTCATTAAACTCAAACTCCAATCTGTGGGATAAATCTGCTTTGAAGTCTTGACACAAAGCTAATAGATACACACTGAAACTCGTGCATCTGTATTTCGTGTTTGTGTACAGAGCGTTTTCATGGGAAACGTTCACTGGATGTGGACGGGTGCATTTTGCCAAAAAAAACAAACAAACAAAAAAAACATCTCTGTGTTTACTGGAGAGTTTGCCTATCATTTACCCGGACTGGGCACAAAACTTCTTTATGATGACTGGTTAACCTGTAACAGTGGCAAAACATCTTCACCAACCTCCTATCAATCATTAAATCAGGAAAATGACTGACTTTTCAGGTTACAATAATTCTGTGCCAGTGGGAATCAACAAGTTTTCCAACATTTACAGTTATATTATGTAAATCAGCGTTGGATTAGGCAAGTCAGCTAACTGTGCTTACAGGTGACTAGTAACTTGAAGTGATCATCTGTGCATACATGTGCTTCCCAAAATTCATAAGCCATCACTGCTATTCATTTTATTCTAGGAAAAAAAGACATTTGCTTTACCCTCCAGCTGGAGCAGCTCACAGGCGTCTGACTCATTGTCCGTTGGATCTGCACTCTGAATCATCTGGAGCAGCTGGTCCATTTTTTCCTATGCATATAAAAGCATAGCAACATTATCCCCATATAATTGGCTCATTAATGCCATTGTTAATAAATGAAGGTCCCTTTAATTGAGTTTTATTCACCTACTAAACAATCCATCCTTATTAAAAAGGTTTTACATCTTACAGCCACAAAAAGGGTTCGCAGATGGCAAATTAATATTATACGTTTTGACTGTGGGAGACAACAGTAAGAACCCTCACCTCGTCTATGTAGACAGGTTCAGGCTCTGGTTCAATAGTCTCTACCTGGACATCTTCACTGAACTGAACAGTCTTTTTCTCTGTTTTCACTGAGCAATATAGCAACAAAACACGCTCAAATTAGTATAGCAAGGTAGGAAAATCTAGCAACAAAATATAAATGTGAAAACAAACACATAATGAGCCTCAAATACATATTGATTCTTATATTAACTTTGACTTTTATTTTATTGCAGACAGCATGAATCTGAAATATTTCATGGTCAGCTTAATTTCACTTGGTAATACACATCTATTGCTACATTTCAGGCCTGCAACATATTTTCAAAAAGTTGGGATAGTAAAACATTTACCACCTGTTAATGTTGTCACACCTTTTCGCCACACTTAAAATATGTCTTGGCATAGAGGATACCAAGCAATTAAGTGTTTCAGGTGTTTTGTTCTATTCTTTCTGCAAACTCCTTCTTAAGGTGTACAACAGTACAGGGAACACATCAGAAGTTCAGGGAGGCCAGTCCAGTACCCGTACCCTCTGGTTCCACAGCCATGCCTTTATAATGAGTGCAGCATGTGGTTTTGTGTTGTCTTGTTTAAAAATGCATGGACTGTGGTGACCTAGTGGTTAAAGCATTGGACAATGGACAAGAAGGTCCAGGGTTCAAATCCCACCTCTGCCAAAGTGGGGACTCTGAGCAAGGTCCCTAATCCGCAAGTGCTTGGATTGTAAGACTGTATTAATTGTAAGTCGCTCTGGATAAGGGCATTTGCTGAATAATGTAAATGTCTTGGAGGTAGCATATGTTGCACTAAGATCTCAATACATTTCTGAATTAATGCTGCCATCACAAAAGTGTAAGTTAGTGTATAAGTAGCATTTATTAATATAACTCTGTACTGTAGTGCTTGATGTCAGTTTGACTGCTGACATCACCTGTTTGAAATCACATCTTAATTTTTTTTATTAATTGTTTTAGCTCTAAATTGCCCCCGTCCCAACATTTTTCGGAACGTGTTGCAAGCCTGAAATGCAGGAATGGATGTTTATCAACAATTGACTATAAAGTTGACAAGACAAAACACTAAATATTTCTGGTTCATACTGCAATCAAATATAAGTCAAAGGAACTGTAAGAAACATTGCATTTTCCACACTGTTTTAACTTTTTGTGTGTAATTGCAGTTCATACAAAAGAAGGCAGAGTAACTGCACTGCATATAAACAAAACTTGTTACAGTTAAACTGTAAGGGACACACTCATTTGTGTTGGTTTTGTACGCACTCATCTCTGGCTCCGCTGTCAAGTCTGCTGTAACAAAGTTTGATGGAAAGAGTCCCATGCCCTGATAGGTTTCACCTTTCCACCAGTTAGGGTCACTATAAGAAGAAAGGAAAAAATGTTATGTATGCTAAGTTTTGCCTTCTGACAAAATGCAATGATAGACAATTTCAGGCAGAACAAAAAACAATTTCAGATTTTCTGTATTATGTAGGATTTTACATCAAACTAAGTTTACGGAATCTCATCACGTGAAATTGCAGTATGGTTAATCGCATAATGATGCTGACACATTGTTTGTTTAATCGAGCTTAAAATGTGTTGCAGCTAATTTTCATTTATACTCAGCATCTGGTGTCTGGCGTCCAACAGCAGTTGACCAGAACTGATACATCCCTATTGGTCCCAATGTCCTGGTTAAACCTTTCATTATGTTCGGCAGGGAAAAAGTCCCAGCATGAATGCAGAAAATTAATTTTCAATTACATGTTGCACTCCATGTTTGTGTAGGCGTTAAGCATGCTGTCAATCATGCCTAGTGTTATTTGGTCCGCTGTGATTACCAGGAACAACATCTTTAAAAGCCTTCCATGCTATTTTCTTTGGCCCTACTACAATATATTCAATCCCCCTGTCATTGATGACCTGTCTAATTTTTGAACAAAAAATCCTTAGTTTTAATGTCTAGCTGCCTAAAGAAGTATGTCAAGTTCTCACCATATCATTGGCTTTAGATTACCTCTGAGCTAAGCTCTCAAAATGACTACACATGTTGCAAAACAAAGGAAGGAGCAGATGGCTTGTCTTTGTCACCAATGTAGAGAACTTTCAAAATAAGTGGTTTTTTAGTGTGTATGAGTCTTAAGCATAGCATCAACCATATACACTCAGTGGCCACTTTATTACGTCTGCCTCTTAGTTTCTACACTCATTGTCCATTTCTAGAAAGCCATCTGTTTCTT
>JAUZSU010173673.1:0-12990 GCA_034780255.1 Parotocinclus maculicauda | reverse complement strand
GGTGTGATAAACCACAGGTATAGTATGTTTTAACAAAGGGGGGCAATCACTTTTTCACACAGGGCCATGTAGGTTTGAATTTTTTTTCTCCCTTAATAAAAAAAACACCTTCATTTACAAATGGCATTTTGTGTTTACTTGTGTTGTCTTTGACTTCTATTTAAATTGGTTTGATGTTACGAAACAATTAAGTGTGACAAACATGCAAAAAAACAGGAAATAAGGAAGGGGGCAAACACTTTTTTACACTACTGTATATACAAAAAACAATAAAGTTGATCCATTTGAACATTAAATATCTTGTCTTTGTAGTGTATTTAATTGAATACGAGTTGGAAATGTCACTAGCCAATGTAAGAGAGGCCTTCCATTGTTTAGAAGTTACCCTGAGATTCCTTTGTGATCTCACAGACAATTATATGCCTTGCTTTTGCAGTGATCTGCGTTGGTTGACCAAGTAACAGTGACCTTGAAATTCCTCGATTTGTACACAATTTGTGTGACTATCCAAACTATTTACAGATCATTTTGTAAACTTTTCCATCTGAAGCTTGGCATTGTGCTTTAATATGTAAAGCTTGCATGCAGCTGCTCAGCCACAGATTCCATGATGCTGCTGGCACCCTTTTTTGTGCTGATGTTAATGCCAGAAGAGGTTTGTAACTCTGCAGAAAATTGGAATTGTATGCACTCATATCATATTATATCACCATCGGATTTACTTTCATTTAGTTTAAATTAACCACTAAAATATTAGTAAAAAATATTAAATATTAGTAAAAAAAATAGTGAAAAAATATTAGTTCCTCCGGACTTCAGATCAGCCACGTTTTTCCTAACCATATTCAGTAAACAGACTTAGATATGAGTATGGAGGCATTGCCATATTGAAAAAAGAACTCAAGAAAATGTCAGTGCTCAACGCTTGGCAGATTTAATGGTAAATCCATATATATAAAATTGTGACAGATATTGCTACTAAAAGACATTAAAAGAAATTAAGATACAAAAGTGGAGACATACATTTGAGTGAAACTAAAGGAGACAAAATTGTATTGTGCTTGAGAAGTTTATTACTTGCCAGCACGGTCTAGGGTTTGAGCTCAGGAACTGCTGTTAGCAGCTAGCTCTTACCACCAAATTACATCAAATTAAATTAGTTTGAACTTTGCATTTGGAGATATACACTGCTCACAAAAATTAGGGAATATTTTATAATGGGATATTTTATTTTGAAATATTCCCTAATTTTTGTGAAATATTCCCTAATTTTTTAAAACAACCTACAAAGTTTTATATACTTATATAAGTTTTATATAACTTTTTTGATTTTAGCAAATTAAACAAATTGTGATAAATTTAAAGGGGTCCGAATACTTTCCATACCCACTGTACATAAAAGCTCTTGAACAGAAGACTAAGCGATGTTCCAGCGCTTGCGAAGCAGCAAACGGGAAGAAAAAACAAACATGCACTTATGCTCACAAATACTAGATCAATACAAAATGCTAACTTACTTTAATGCTTAATGCTTTTTGCAAATATTAATTCATTTTTAATTTGATGCCGCCCAACACATTCCAAAAAAAGTTGGGACAGGGGCATGTTTTCCTCTGTTTTACATCACCTTTTCTTTTAACAACATTCAATAAGCAATTGGGAAGCGAGGAGACTAATTGTTGGAACTTTGTAGGTGGAATTTTTTACAAAACTTGCTTGATGTACAACTTCAGTTGATCAGCAATCTGGAGTCTCCGTTGTCATATCTTGTGTTTATAATGATAAATTTTCAATGGTAGACAGCGCTGGACTGAAGGCAATAGTACCTGCACTCTTTTACTACGAAGTCACGCTGTTGTAATGTGCAGAATGTGGTTTGGCATTGTTTTGCTAAAATAAACAGGGAATTTCCATGAAAAATGATTTGCTTGGATGGCAGCACATGTTGCTCCAAACCCTGTATGCACCTTTCAGCCTTAATGGTGCCTTCACAGATGTGCAAGTTACCCATGCCATGGGCACTAACACACCCCCATACCATCAGAGAAAAAGTGGATGGAGTGACAAATCCAAGTTTGATATTTTTAGGTCCAATTGTCAACAATATGTTGTATATGGTGATTATATATAATTGCAAAAAAAAACAATAAATTGAATCGTGGCCTTAGACTTTTGCACAGTACTGTACATATGGTTACATTATCTACATGAGTGACACAAATAGTAACTGGATGAGTACTTGAACATACAATTTATTAAATAAACAAGCGTGTGCGCTGCTGCCAAATACAATATTTCCTAAAAGCAATGCTAAATAAAACTGCATTGTCACCTAAGATCGTATGAGTATTCCATTGTTTCTCAGAAACCCCCAACAATTTTGACTTTTATGATCATCATGAAGATCAGCGTCATTTGACATCATAACTTCTGCCATCGTAAAATCTGGTCATACGAAGATATACAATATACATCCCTTTATCTAGTCTACATAAAGCACATATCTGGACTAAAGCTGGCTGTGTCTAGCATGTGACAGGATAAATAATTTGCACAGTGCTGTGTGCATAAAATGTAAGACTAGACTAAATACAGACACATTTAAACACAACCAAGCTTGGCAAACGTCACTCAAAATGCACTGATTACTTAATGAAGAGAACATGAATAATTCATACCACTTAGATAAACAGATAATCAGTGTAGGTCGTTGAGGTTGATAACACTGGAACCACAAATATCAGCTACATCCTGAGTGTTTTTAAGCAGCTGAGACACAATATGCATGGCTTTAGCAAATGCATTCAAAAAAGTTCCACAATTAAACACAACCAAGTGAGTTCAGACTTCCAAGGTCTCATTTGGTGTAACTGACAATACTACAATGGATTACAATTATAGCCTATCACTTTTAAATAATGCCTTCTGAACACATGATTATTTATCTCCAAATGGCTCCAGGGACAACACAGCCTTAAAAATATTCCATCAATCATTGCATTTCCAAACATTTAAGGTCTTGAAGGCCACACATTTTTCTTTGTGATTGTACAGTAAATATTTAGTGTGGTCATTAGCAGTATTCGTAAATTGCCCTGGACCAGCCAGCAGCCCGTTTTCACTCAATTCCTTGTGAATTTCTCCATTTCTGACAACAAAAGACATATAAAATTTGTTAGAAATACAGACAAGAAAAAAATAACAAATAAGGAAAAAAATGCACCAGCGTCTTGCATTTACGCTGGGCAATAATCCATAATCACCTCTGTTGAGGTCGATTTCTTTTGGAGCACGATAGTTGTTAATCTCTTTCATCAGGTTGTTCTTATAGTCTGAAAAAAGTAGTAATAATATAACTTAGATAGGGTTTATTAACTTAATTTCTACATACCCTATCTGCACTGTATGTATTATTACAACCATTACAACCAATCATTTCAATATGTTTTTTCTGTTTTACAAAAAATGAAACCTGTCACTTCTCACAAGTATAACAAGTGCCTGAAGTTAGTTGCTTAAAATGAGCAACAATATACAATAATTTAAACTAAATAGATTAAACTCGAAACCATCAGATACATAGCAAGAAGGTCGGATGTATATGTCATCAAATACCAAACAATTTTACATGACCAGGTGCTCCCTGAGGTGCAGACCCCCAGGATGATAACACCGCCATCCATTATGCTAGAAAGAAAGATATTCATTTGTATCCTAATATGTAATCCAGTGCCTTTTATTGCGTTCCCAATCACCAGAACAAAATTTCACTAGACATTATTAGAAAGTTCTGGTAAACAGTAAATATACACCTTCTTAATACCTTAAAGAAGTGGAACATTTTGGTTTTGGAGACTAACCCTATATTTCACCACAAACCGCTCTAATGCTGTAGGACCAAATTCCACCATTACAGGTACCAAGATTACAGTTGTTCAGGAGGCAAAGCATTGTTATACTTCTCTTCTAAAAGCTCTTTAACAGTAATTTATTGTTAATAGTTTTTAATAATTTGTATGTAAAGTATGTGCACCCTAGTAAAAATGCATACCCACAAATTGATCCCTGTTATGTCACATCACTACACAGATTTAATTGAAGCAATATGTTTTGTAAACCGATTGCTCCAATGACTGCATTTAGTAAGTAAGATATTTAAGCTAACAAGAACAGGAAAACATATAGTAATTATTCTCGTTTGCAGATTTACATGCCTTGCAGATGTGGAAGATAGAGGTTAGCCTAAAAAACACTTATAAATAAATTCCAGTTTGGAGAAACATGTTGGAATGGGATGACTGTTTGTTTACCAAGTCGGAGGTCTTCCTGATTATAGGGTCTCAGCTCAGTAGGTTGCAATTCAATTTCTGTCATTTGATGTCTGTCCAACAGGGCAAGAACAACACATATTTGTTCTAAAATGTAACTTGATGTAACATGGCATGTAAATGATCCAGAATGCACAATAGGTGTATAATAAGGAAATAAAATTCAGTAAAGAAATTCAATCCTCACCGGCCAGTCCTGCGTGTTTCATATTCCAGCCCTGAAACATGTTAACGTGATTATTAATTAGGTGGGTTAATATAGCGGTGCTTCAAAGTTTATGATCCTTTAAGAATTTTCTACATTTCTGCATAAATATGACTCACACAAGTTCTAAAATAAACAAAAAGAACCCAATTAAACAGACAGTGTACAAATAAAAGATAATCAAGTCTAATGTATTTTGAATTGAAATTCAATACATTTTATACAGGTAACCCTCTGTTCACGATGGGCTTAGGTTCCTACAAATTAATTGTAAATTTAATTTATTGTAAACAGAGGAGTTTAAAATGACAGTGACCACAGCTTTTCCTCACTACGTCCCATTGTTCATCACTCAAGTCTTTTATTTTATAATAAAATGTTTCTTAAAAAGTAACTGATTAATGTATATGTATTTGAAGTGATTATATATATTTTTTTTCATATATTGTTATAGAATGTCTATATCCTGTCTACCCTGTCTGTAGCTCTGTTATTGTGCTGTCTTGGTTGTGAAATAGATTTATCCTGTTTGAATAAAGGTTAAATAAATAAAGAGAAAGTAAATGAAGACAGGCAGCATGGTGACTCAGTGGGTAGCACCGCTGTCTCACAGCAAAAACAATCCCAGGGTGAAGTGGTCTAGGTCCTGTCTGTGTAGAGTCTGCATGTCCTCCCAGTGTCAGCGTGGGTTTACTCAGAGTACTCCAGTTTCCTCCCACATTCCAAAGACATGCGTGTTAGGTTAATTGATGTCTCTAAAGTGGCCCTTAGTGCGTGACTGTATGCATAACTGTGCGCGTGTGCCCTACGATGGATTGGCGCCCCATCTAGGGTTGTTCCTGCCCTTGCGCCCAGAGTAGCCGGATGAGCACCACCCGACCCACGACCTCATGTGGATTAAGCGGAAGATAATGAATGAATGAATGAATGAATGAATGAATGAATGAATTAATTAATACATTTAACAGCACTTTTTATATTATTTGTGAACAACAGCTCTGAAAAAATCCAAAACTACATAATTTTAATGTGAGACAAATAAGAATAGTACAATTAAAGGAAAAAAGATTACATTTTGCATAGCGATAATTGAGAAAGTGAAAAAAAAAAATTATAATAAAAAAAAAATATATATATATATATACCTAATATCATTCTTCATTTATTCACTTTTTAATCCTCTAAATCCTGGACAGGCTTGTGAGAGACACAGTGCCTGGTCAGCAACATACAGTACAAGGCAGGAACAACCCTATACAGGGTGGCAATCCATAGTAAGGAACATGCACACACACTAGGGGTACTTTAGCATAATCATTTAAAAAGCATGTCTTTGGACTGTGGTAGGAACCCACATGGACACAGAGAGGCTCCACACAGAGAGGGCCTGGGACTGAACCCAGAACCTTCTTGATACAAGCCAGTGGTTCTACCCACCACGCCACCATGCTGCCCCCTAAAACTAAAATAATGTCATAATCATATTGGCAAGCATGCAAAATCAAAGTATACATCATTACCTTTCCTTTTGCAATGCCGTGTGGTCATCAGGACTCCTATGAACATAAGTAGCAGCAGCAGGAAGAAAGCCAGGATATAGCTGGCTTGGTGAAGCAGATGAGTTTGGTTCTCAGGCAGAATGACATTTAAAACATGTGAGGCCTCCACCATGTTTTTATCTGCAACAATGAGAAATGGCACATTTGCTAGAGTTAGTAATACATTTATTGTTAGATTGTTTTCTGAACGCCACTGAACCCCACTACACTTTATACAGGTGTCATTTGTGTCACTGTTCAGATACATTCTCTCAAACAACATTGAATTGTCCTATTGCTTTCTCAACTACACAGTCCAGTTTGTTTTCCTCCTTCACACAGCTGCCAGTAAAAAGGGCAGGGAGTTTCATGTCAAAATGAGTCTTAAACGTAATGAGTTCCAGACCTGATCTCATGCAGCTGCAATGAAGAAAACACAGAGAGCAGCTGAAAAAGAGGAATGACAGAAGGAGGAGGCACATGTTGTTTGTGGTTAGCCTGTCTGTAGGCTGGCTCTCCATTTAATTCTTGCTACTCAAAGCAAAGAAATGTCAAATATTATGTCAGTGTTATAATTTTGCCATCCATATTTCTCTTTTACCCAAGTAAATTCAGTCAGTTTGAAAGAAGCAGGTAATTATAGGCTTAGACTGGTAACATTTATTGAATTTCTAAAACAAATGCTACACCATACTAACAAATAAATCCACTCTTTAAACAGGGTTTAGTGTAACGTCAGCAAGTCTTGAAACTGTAAATGGTGGTTCACTGGTGAGTCATATAAAAGTCATCATGTGTACTGCTCATGACACACAATATACCACAATAACAATTTGCACGTACTAAATTAAAGTTTCACTATTTTACTAGTACTTATTTAAAGCTGGAGGGCTTAATTGTTACTGGTGCCAACATATATCACATAGTTTTTCTTTGCTCAATGCAGCTCAAAAACAGGAGGCAGTAAGTCTTCCAGACAACGATCATCTTTCTTTACTTAGCGACGCATGCAGGAAAATGTTTTACAGAGAAAGAGATGTGATGTGAAATCACACAGAATTAACCAGCTTGCTTTGAAGACATCACACACCATATGCTGAACAGATGTAACTTCCTATGCTGTACAGAAAAACAGTCCACACTAGATAGTGTATGGTTTATGGATACAGTTATACTCTATTTAGTAATCCCTTTAGCTACAGCAAGATTATCAGTTTTTAAAAATAGAAATGGGAAAACTCTACTTGATTAGTTTCTTTCAGAAATTCTTATTACAGGTCATAATCAGTATGAAATAATGAAAAATCATTCCATTAAAAGTTGCTAAAATGTAATTTCAGTTTAAATGCAATATACAATTCTAACCCAAGGCCATTCAACAATGAGCATTAAAGAATGAGAAACAATAAGAAGATTTTTTAGTTTGTATAAAGAGTAATGGCGTATGTGTGATATTAACATGCAGTTATTTTTTTTTCCTAAAATGGCTTGTGACTTTATTAACAATTATAAATATAAACAGGCAATATCTATAATAGGGAATCCAAAAACACAATAGTTTCAATATGTGTCACGGGTGCAGACAGCTTCAGACAATATTCAGGAGACAGCTGCATCGTTTTATCTCTAAAGTTTACTATTTAGAATTCCTTTTACTGTGTTTCTCTCTTGCTCCTTCTTTCATTTAGATTCCTCAGTCCCAGCAAAGGATAGTAGTCTTCTCTCAAGTGAAACTAATTTTATAAACAAGTATTATAAATCTCTATAGCCTATGTGTTAATTAATCAAATTAATCAATTTGTACCAGGTTTAACAAAATTAACAACATGTGCACTAGAGAACCACCAACCCCCAAAACAGGAATGGAATTTGTCATTTTGACATTTAACATGAATTGATCATTGACATTTTATTTCTTCTAATTTTTTCTGGCTGATTATCCATTAGTTATCTAGTAGGTTATTTTCACTTGTAGTGCCATGACGTGGAACCTGGACCCTATAGAGGTTGCACAGGTAGTCCAACACACATAGGAACACACATGCATACGTGCCTTTGGCTACAGGTGTGCTGTGTCTCCCAGCACAGTCTCAAGAGTAGGGAGGAGATTAAAGGAGACAGGCAGTTACTCTAGGAGAGCTTAATAAGCCTGTAGAAGGTCCTTGACCCCTCAGCAGGACTCGTATCTGCTCCTTTGTGCAAGGACAAACAGAATTAGCACTGGCATAGCCTTACAAAACGGCCTCCAGCAGGACACTGGTGTGAATGTGTCTGACCACACAATCAGAAACAGGTTTCATGAGGGTGGCCTAATATCCTGACATCCTGTAGTGGGCCCTGTGCTCACTGCCCAGTAACATAGAGCTTCATTGCAATAGAACACCATAATCAGCCAGATCAGATCAGACAGATCGGCTACTGGAGCCCTGTGGTGACAGCAGGTTTCACCTGAGCATGTGACAGACATGACAGGGGCTGTAGACGCCTTGGAGAATGTTATGCAAACTGCAACATCATTCAAGTTTGGTGGTGGGACAATTATGCTGTGGGATGATAGCACTATATAAATGATTGGCTTGACTAGACGACACAAGGGCCGATTTATAATGAGTAAAGACTAAATTTGTGTTTGTTATTGATATGCTTTGCTTTGTTTATAACTTAATATCAACATCTATAACTTTTGCCCATTATCTTTCTTCTTCATCATCAAATATTTACTAAACCATAGCAAAATACTTACTCTACACCAAGAACTGAAATTTCATAAAAGGTTCCTGACTACATCATATTAAATTATAATGGGTTTCATAAAATCATTGCTAAATTCTATAATATTTCTACTCATGTATCAATATGCACAGTGTATAATTTTGGTTGGGGAAAACCCCACTCTACATATAAAAATAGAGTTGACTAAAATATTAAAAAATAAATCACCATGGTCATCATCCGTAGCTTCTGGATGTTGAGTCGTTCCATTGTTACTCGTCTGTGTAGGCTGTGTCACAGTAGGGGCAGCGGCAGGAGGTACAGGAGTCTCCACAATCACCCTAAAGATGCGTCTCTCATACAGGCCGCAGTAGTGGTGGTGCAGATGGCAGGAGTACAGGCCTTTATCAGATAACTGGGTGTCAGAAATTGTGAGGGAAAAATCTCCCATGCTAAAGGCATCATCTGAGATGTGCATCTTGCTTAGACTAAAGCGAGGTCCATCCTCCCGCTTCTCTCCGGAAGCGTACAGATCAACAAGGCGATCGGCTTGGTCACGTCTCACCCCGGGAGCCTGGAAGTCCCAGTAGACTACCTGTTGCTGGTCCTCATCTCGAATCCCCTCCCTCCAAAGAGAGCGCCGAGTTATACAGGGCAAAACCACGCTGCTTCCCACTAAGACCACGATCACACCCTTTTGCCCATCCCACACACGTCTCTCCTTACGTGCTGCAGAACCGGAGAGAAACAGATGCTATTTGAAAATGGTTGCTCAGTAACAGTGCTTCAGCAGTACTATAGTACTCAGACACAAGATCCTGAAGTAACTCTGTGTATCTGATTAATTGTAGATCTATTACGCTATTCAATTTGGTGGTCTGTGTCATTTATTCATAAAGTCACATCAGTATCAATAGTTATTTGTGACAAGGTTACATCGATATTAGTCTACATTTACACTGGGATAATTTAGAGTGACCAGTTAACCTATTGCATGAAACCAGAGTACCTGGAGTAAACCAACATTATCACAGGGAGGACACACACAGGCAGAGTCTGATGTTGGAATTGAACCAGATCTCTGGATCTGTGCAGCCACCACACTATCCGCTTCTCCCACAGTCTGATAAACAGTAAACCATATAGATCATATAAAAACAACACCCATGTGTCATTGAAAATATGGAAGAATACCTACGTGACTTAGTAATGTTGAGCTGTATTTGAATTGACTGATCTATCTTGCAGTAATGATGATGAAGGTTGCAAGTATAGATACCTTTATCATTCATGTCCACATCTGCAAAAAGAGAATAACAACAAAGCAGTTGGGGTTTTTTGAAGGCATATGTTAGCCACAATGCTGGTTTAAAAGGTACGTACTGTGGATGGTGAGAGAGAAGTTGCCATCACTAAAGGCATCCTTGGAGATAGCTATTCTGCCTTTGTTGTAGGCATTGTAGACACGAGCTGTTCCACCCGAGAACATGTCAAGAACACGTTCAACCACATAATCGGGCCGATTGCGGTTCAGGTCCCAGTGCACCACGCGCTGGCGGTCCCGAAGATTGTCCTGCCTCCAAACAATTTTCTGGTTATGACACGGCAGAACAACCTTTGACCCTCTTGAAACAGTAATGTTCCTTGCCTCGACCACATTGCTCTGCACACTGCCCTGTGCCCACACTACAACACACACATGGCACGGTCTCATTCTTCATGCAGCACAAATTCACAAACTGTCAAGTAAGTTGTAGAAACATCAAACAGTTTAAACGAATAAATGACTGTTGGGGGGTGGCATATGGAGGAGTTTTCACACATTTTTATTATATATATCAAGGAAGGTGGTTTAAATTATCCTAATCCTAATTATCCTATTAAGAAGCAGTAAAAATAGTACATGGATTGCGAGTTTTACACTGATCAGCCATAACATTAAAATCTACAGATAAAGTGAAAAACACTGACAACATTATACTATGGGCAACGCTTGGCTTCGGTCCGGGATTCATGTTACTTTGACATGTACCATCTACCTAAACACTGCTGCAAACAAAGTACACCCCTTAATTGCAACAGAATGTCCTAATTGCAGTGGCCTCTTAAAGCAGTACATTATGTGCCCTGTCACACTGCAAGAATGATTTGAGTAACATAAAGAATTCAAGGTGTTGAACTGGCACATCTGTGGAATGTGCTGAACAGGCTAAATTTGATCCATGTAGGCCCCAACTTGCAACTTGCAGAAATAAAGGATCAAAAGGATCTTAAAGGACACCTTTAGAGGTCTTGTGGAGTCCATGGCTTGATGGGAGAGTCTTAGTGGCACAAAGTTGATCTATAGAATATTAGGCATTAGGCTGTAATGTTATGGTTGATCAATGTATTTAATTACGGTCTGAACATTTAACTTGTACATTTAGTTCTGTGCTTTTTCATGGGCAATTAAATACAACATGCAATTAAATGTAGCAACCAAGCATATACAATTAAAGGCTTTTTAGTACTTATATCACTAAAGTTACAATGTGTCATAGGGTTCACTTAATTATAAAAGTGCAGACTAAAATATAAAGTATATATTGTTAACAAATCTCTCAATGCATAGTGAGCTACAAGATGAGGGTTGTTTGTTTGGTTATTTGCTTTAGGTAACATCATTATAGTGTCACATATAAACACTCAATGTCAATGCCAATTTAAAGTAATCAATTAATTACATTCTTTGGACTGTGGGAGGGAAACCAAAGTACCTGGAGTAAACCCATGCAGAAATGGGGAGAACATACACGCTCCACACAGAAAGGACCCAGGCTCCTCCACCCTGGGATCGATGCTACCCACCGAGCCACTGTGCCACCCACATGAGATGAGGTGATGCGAACAGTAAGATTATGTCAATGCTTTTACCCTTCCAGCATTTCATCACCACTCACATTTGAATTATCAGCAACAAGTCCAAAATCCAGGGTTTGTCAGGATATGGGGTTGTGCCAGTGCCCTTGGTAAATGTCATATACACTTCTGTGAGGGCAGCATTAATGCAGAAATGTACACTGAGATTTTAGGGCAACATAATCTGACTTCTCAAGACATCATCTTTTCCAAGGAAACAAAACAATGCAAAACCACATGCTGCACACATTACAAAGTCATGGCAGTCGAAGAAGAGGGTATGGGTACTGAACTGGCCTGCCTCCAGTCCTGACATGTTCCCTACAGAAAACGTATGGAGAATTTTTAAAGGAAAATGTGACAACAAAAATCTCTTACAGCTGCACACCTTAAGACATGTTGCAAGGAAAAACAGGACAAAATAACACTTAAAACTCTAAATTTGGTATCCTATACCACCAAAATGTCAATGAGTGTTGTGAGAAGTAATGGCAACATTACAAGTGGTAAATGCTTTACTTTTTTTTGGAATGTGTTGATGGCCTGAAATGCAGGAATGGATATTTATTAACAAATGAAATGAAGTTAATCAAACAATACAGGAAATATCTTGGGTCCATACTCTGTGAAATAAAATGTAAGACACAATGATTTCTTTCATTTTTATTTTCCATACTGTCCCAACAATTTTTTGGGGTTGTCCAAAAAATGTTAAATAATCCAGTTAAGTACTTACCATGTGTTGTGACGAGAACAGCAACAACTGAAATACAAACAGAAATTAATAATGAAAACAAAGTAATATAGGGTTGCGGTTGCTATTTGATTTAGTTCAGATAAATGTAGCTAATAAGCCACATCTCTACCATAAACAAAGGATTGTGTTAAAGTACAAAAATATATTGAATAATGATAAAACAATGATGTGGAAAATTGTCTTAACATAACTAAGTATCTTTTATTGATGTGTGTGAACTATTGCGTTTGGGTATGTACTATTTTTAACCACTAAATATCAGAACTTTTACATCTGTTGTTTCCTAGACTGCTAACACAAGACACAGAAGCAGTTTACATCTTACTTGAAAATCATGAACTATATTTATTCACATTTGTGGCATTCACTTACAGTCTTCTTGTAGACAAACATAAAATCTTGAAAAGATTGAAGTATTTGATATAAAACTATAACTAACAAATGTACAAACCGGATTTCAAAAACAGTTGGGACGCTAAACAAATTGTGAATAAAAACTGAATGCAATGATGTGGAGATGCCAACATCTAATATTTTATTCAGAATAGAACA